>JAWWEW010000041.1:2646441-2690723 GCA_035583185.1 Anabacerthia variegaticeps
CCCACAGGTGATGGGCTCCTTCTGAATACCCTGGTTGAGCCTGAAAGTCATCCCTGACCTTGACTTACCTGGCTAGATATGGATAAGGAGTAATGAATATCCATTTTGATCCCTGAGAGCTTCCCAGCAGTGGTGAAAAGAAAGGATGAATGAGGTCTTTGTGAAACACCCAGCAAAACACTGGATTCTGTTTCATCCCCGATGCAAAGTTTCCCCCGGAGACTTTTGTGGTTTAGCTGGGTTTGGGCTCAGATTCCTGATAAAAAGTGACTTGCTGATGCCTTGGTGTTTTGGGAGGTCCTTCCCGAGTCTGTAAACAGATGCTTTTTTTCATGGTCCAAGGGGAACCTGGATCTGTCCTGTGGCAGCAAAACAAATTGTGGGGAGATTCCTCAGTTCCAGGTGTTGAACTCCTGCAGCACATTTTGGAGGTGGCGTGTTGTGCCAGCTCTGGGACTGTCACCCCTCTCTGGAGCCAAAGGGACATGAACAGCACCCAGCACTGTCCCCATCCTCTTGAAATGCCATTTAATGGCCCCAGATCCTCTTGGCTCTTTGAGATCCTTGTCCACTCTTAAAGGAGTGTTTCTTTATTTGGGTGTTATACCTTCTTCTTTTATCTGATACGTGTGTTGGTTTTGTTTCAAGAACAGACTTGCACCCATTGGTTGGGTGAGGATGTGAGACTCCTAAGAGGGGAAACAAATATTTTTCTGGATACATTGTACTGCTCCCTTGGTACCCAAGCATGAAAAATTGGCACTTGCTGCCAAAATCGATGGGAGCTGCCCCAGGCTTTTTAAATGCAGCACTAGGGAGGCAGTTGCACAAAGAGTGAGTGTGAGGGCAGCTCCAGCCTGAGGAATGTGGAATATTTGTGGAAAAAAATAAGGGTAAATATATTTTAGGTAGCTTATCTCTTGCCTGCTGAGTCTGCTTTGGTGACACAATGAGGAAGATGATGGGTGGCTCTTCTCTGCTGTCAGGGTACTAGTCTGTGGCCTTAATTTGGTTTCTTCAGCTGTTGGATTTATTTTTTTCCTAGAAGGGGAAGGGAATCCCATCTACTTTGTATCTTCTATGGATACCTCTCAGTTTGCCCTTTCCAGATCTATGAGTGTCCACCCCTGGGAGTCCCTGGCATCCCCTGGTCCCACCTGCAGGCAGCTGGGACAGGCAGGCAGAGCTCTCCACCCAGACCATAATTAAAGCTGGGGTTTGTGGCTCTGCCACCAGCCTCTCACTCCCTGCATTCCTTTCCCATGAGCTCTCCCGGGCTCACCGGTGGATGGAAGGAAGGCTGGGTGAGAAATTCCCTGGAGGGTCCTGCCTGTGCTGGGAGGGCTCTTGGCATGTCTCACCTGGCTGCATGAAAGGCAGCTGGCTAATCTAAATTCCATTAGGCATCGTTAAGATCTTCCTTTCCCCTATTTAAAGTGCCTGGCTTTGTGCCTTGGCCTTTCCTGTGTGCAGCACCATGTGAGAAGCAATTCTACAGAGCAAGCCCTGGAGAGGAGCAGGGATGCAGCCACAGGAGAGGGATGCTGCCACACTATATGTTCCATGGATTGTGTGGTCCAGATGTATCCCCTGTCACTGGGCCTGTGAAGTACTAAATAAAAATTCCCAAAGTGCATTCCTAGTCCTGTAACCTCAGCAATTTCCTCTGAACTGAACCTGGGATTTGCTTTCTAAAGGATTTATGGGGGGAGAAAGTGATTCACCTGGGCAGCCTGGCAGCTGATTTGTCTGCATTTTGGTCATGCCATTCCAGTGATTTGGACAGGAATTTCTCTTCACTTGCCAAGTCATCACTAAGTGGTGCCTCTGGATTTTATTTCCAGCTGTTTGACATGGATGTTCTTTACCACAAAAAAAAACCCCCAAACCAAGAACCCAGCTTAAAATAGGTTTATGAGAAAAAAGGGATAAGTTACTTGGATATCTGCTTTTAAATGCTGGTGGCTCTGTGGTCCCTGTGCCCTGTTTGTCTTCAGAAAAACAGTTAGTTGGTTGCATTTGCATGTGCATCAGCTAAAAATGTAATCAAAGATTTTGGAAGATGCTCTCTGTGGGTGAAGATCTCTGTGCAGACCTGGTATTTCAGCACAGCAGCAGTGTCTGAGGTGCACTGCTGCAGGACCTGGACCAAAGTCCATGGCCATCCTCTAGCTTTTGATGGAATTGGCCAGTTCATGGGAATGGGTTGTTATGTTCACCTTGATATTTTTATTTTTTTTTTTTACTAAATCATTTTTTTTTTGTGTTGTTGTTGCAAATGAGGAAGCTGAGGCACAGACACTCTCCAGAGAGCCTGGCCCAGCTGCTGGTTCCTTGCCCACTTTGCAGCCATCAGGATGTTCTTGCTGTGGCTTTCAGGCTGTGACTCTTGTCCCTTGGCTTGGGTGACACCAGGGTGAATTTGGATCAGCATGGCTTAGCTGGGGCAGCTGTGTCTCACTGGTGGGCACCCATGGAACCATCCACCCTGCCCTCTGCTCAGTGTTTTGGTTGTCCAAGCTCACGAGGGGGATGTACAGGAGATATTACAGAAATGATGGTGCACAAGGAACGGAGTCTTTGGATCTGCTCTAGCTGCTGGACTCAGGGGAAGGCTGGGTGAAGAGCAAATGCCTTGAAGGGCTGATACAAAATGAGCTGAGGATTCACAGCTGCTCATGTTCTTTCTCCTCCTCCTCCTAGCCTGTGGGCCACAGCTTGCCAATTCCCCCACTGTGATAGTGATGGTTGGGCTCCCAGCCCGTGGGAAGACCTACATCTCCAAGAAGCTGACTCGCTACCTCAACTGGATTGGTGTCCCAACAAAAGGTGAGGCTTCTACTCATTGCCTTGGGAAAACATGAAGTCAGGTCCTCAGGAGTTGCTCTAGCAGTTCAGTGCCTTGGGATGTGGGATGTAGTGGGAGATCTTTCCAAGATCCCATGGGCCAAATATCCATGTTTTCCCATCACTTCTGCCACAGCCTGGGTTCTCCTTCACTTCAAGGCCAAGGGATGTCCCTGAGCCTTTTGCTCTAAGTGTGTAATTCCTTGGTCCATTGCTTGCTTTAACTGCAGAAACTCTTAGAGCTGAGTTGAGCTCCCATTTTTGATGGGTTTTGCCTTTCCCACACAGTTTTCAACGTGGGAGAATATCGTCGTGAGGCCGTGAAGCACTACAGCTCCTATGACTTCTTCCGTCCTGACAACGAGGAGGCCATGAAAGTCAGGAAGTAAGTGTGGGCACTGCCTCCACACCACCACTCAGGTCCCAAGTGGGTGGGAAAGCCCATGGCTGGAGCACAGTTACCCAGTTTGCTTGGTGGGGATGGACAGGAAAGCTGGGCTCTACCTTGAGCTTTCCCTGCCTGCCCAAGGAGGGTCTGACTTGGGCACCAAGGGTTCGGAATTGAAATTATGGGCTTGGTAGCTTCAGGGTCACCAATGCATCCAGAGGACATCAGGACCACACATCTCTGTCCTCTTTTGCAGGCAGTGTGCCATGGCTGCCCTGAGGGATGTCAAGCTGTACCTGACAGAAGAGGCTGGACAGATTGCGGTAAGCTCAGAGATGAACTCCATGGGATTTACCATGTCCCAGTCCTGAAGGTCCTGTGCCCTTTGCTCTGTAGTTCCTTCTCTGAGGAGGGGCTCAGTGACAAGCCAGGCACTTGTGGTGCTAATTCAAATCTTTGCTTTTAAAGGTTTTTGATGCCACCAATACCACGCGGGAGAGGAGAGGGATGATCCTAAACTTTGCCAAAGAAAATGGATTCAAGGTTGGTACCATGGGGCTGATGGCTGTGTTGCATAGTTCACCTTAGTGTGCTGGTGGTGTCCTCATGATGCTCCTGTGTCAGGGAGGTTTCACTGCTGGGTTTGGTTAAAAATGTGAAACTCTTCCCTTATTCCCCATGATGAGCCCTGGAGAATGAAACCATGGGAGGGGGGCAGAGGGAGAGCTCTCTGGTCAAGCATGGAGGAGATTGGGTTGGGCAAAGAGCTGGGTGAATGTTACAAACGTTGTTGGTGCCTTTCAGCTGAGGTTTGCTTTGCTTCACAGGTGTTCTTCATTGAATCTGTCTGCAATGATCCCACAGTAGTTGCCACCAATGTTATGGTAAGTGTGGAAGTGTCTTGTTTTTGTTTTCCCTCTAAATATAGGTAGGAATGGTGTCACATTCACAAACCCTGGTTGTCATGGTGGACTTGAACCACCCTGGTATATGTTGGAGGGGCAGCACAACATGGCACAGGCAGTCCAGGAGGTTCCTGGAATGTGTTGATGATAACTTTCTTCTCCAAGTGATAGAGGAGCCTACGGGAAGGTGCTGTTGCATCTTCTTGTCACCAGCAGGGAGGGGCTGGTGAGGAATGTGAAGCTCAAGGGCAGCCTGGGCTGCAGTGGCTGTGAAATGAGACCTCAGGAGAGTAGACTTTTGCCTCTTCATGGATCTCCTTGATGAAGTACCATGGACTAAAACCCTGAAGGGAAGAGAGGCCCAAGAAATCTGGTTAAAATGTAAGGATCATCTCCAAGTCCAGGTGTGATGTGTTTTCAATAAAGAAGTCATCAAAAAACGCCAGGAGGCTTGCATGGGTGATCAAAGGAGCTCCTGGACGAACTCAAAACACAAAAAGGAAGCCTACAGAGAACAGAAGCAAGGACAGGCAGCCTGGGAGGAATACAGAGAGATTCTCTGAGCAGTCAGAGATCAGGTTAGGGAAGGAATAAAGCCCTGACAGAATTAAATCTGCACAGGGATGTGGCAGGCAGCAAGTAAAGCTTCTATAGGTACATTGGTGATAAAAGGAAGACTAGGGAAAATTTGGGCCTGCTTCAGAAGGAAATGGGAGACCTGGATACTGGGGACATGGAGAAGGCTGTGGTACTCAATGACTTTTTGCCTCAGTCTTCACTGCCAAGTGCTCCAGCCTGGTGATGGAGTTGTAGAAGGAAAGGCAAGGACTGGAAGAATGAAGAGCCACCCTCTGTAGAAAATCAGGTTTGAGACTATCTAAGGGAACCTGAAGGTCTTCATGGGACCTGATGTGATGCATCTGTGGGTCCTGAGGGAACTGGTGGATGAAGTGATGAAGTCACCACTATCCATCATATTTGAGAAGTTGTGGCCATCCAGTAAAGTTCCCACTGACTGGAAAAGGGGAAACAACCCCATTTTTAGAGAGGGAGGAGAAAGAAGGAGACTTGGAGAACTACAGCCTGGTCAGTCTCACCCCAGTGTTTGGCAAGATCATGGAGCAGATCTTCCTGGAAACCATGCTAAGGCACATGGAAAACAAGGAGGTGATTAGTGACAGCCAACAGGGCTTCACTGAAGGCAAATCATGAAGGCAAAACCAGTGGTTGGTGTTGGGACTGGTGGTGTTTAACATCTCTGGTGACATGAACAGTGGGATCAAAGCACTGTGTGATGTGGAGGGAGGGGAAGGGATCCCATCCAGAGGGACCTGGATAGGCTGGATTGATGAATCTGTGCAAACCCTATGAAGTTCAACAAGGCCAAGTGCAAGGTCCTGCACCTGGGTCAGATCAATCCCAAGCACAAGAACAGGCTGGATGGAGAATGGATTGAGAGCAGCCCTAAGGAGAAGGAGTTCTGGGCTGGGAGCTGGAGTGTGTTTTTTGCTCCTGTTGGAAGCTGTTCCTGTGGCCAGTGACCAGCACACAGCCTTTTCCATGATGCTAATAAAATGCTCAGTTTGCTCCATTTTTTTTTTTTTTTGAGGATTTTAATCCCTTTATTTGGAAACTCCTGCTTGAAGGAGGAGAAAATGAGCTACTAGCTGAGCGTGGGAATTTGCTCCACAGGGTGCTGCAGATGAATGATGCTCTGAGTGATGGGATCAGTGTGGAAAATAGGCCACAGGCCTGGGATGCTGCCACATGTGTCATTGTGTGTTACCCTCTTGGTTTCAGGATTGCTTGTGAAGTTACTAATGTGTGATGCTGCTGTTCAAACCCAAATCCTAAGGAAAAATAGCCTGTTAAATTAGTTCAGGGGAAAAAAAAATAGCCTGGTATGTTACTTCAGGCAGATCTTAGGCCGTGAGAGTTCTGGATATTCACATTGCCCATTTGTAATACCTTTCAGCCCAGTAATTTGCAGCAAATAATGCACAGAAAGGAGTTGACTGTTATCCCAGGTCAGCAACAGTATATTAGGATAAGTATCTTGTCTAAGCTCATGCACTTTCCACTTTCAGCTTGTATTTAAGCCTGATGCTTTCCTTTAGCCACAAGGAAGCTCAGTTCTGCCACTGTGCTGGGTGATGAGGTGCTACCTATGCTCCTGGGAGAATGGGGGTGGACTGATGCACATCTATACTAAACATGGGTTATACCAGATTCTTTACCATATGCTTAGTTTTGGGTCTGATTTGCTTCTTTTCTGTTTTATGTTAAATGATGACTGTAAAGTGTCTCTGCTGTTAGCTGGATGTTGGCAAGACTTTGGAATTTGAGATCAGCATTGCCTGGCTAGCAAAGCTTCCTGACCTCTCCTTGTGGTGTGTTTTTTCCCCTCTTGCAGGAAGTCAAATTGTCTAGCCCAGATTACAGGGACTGTAATTCGACTGATGCCATGGAGGACTTCATGAAGAGGATCAATTGTTACCAAGCCAGTTACCAGCCACTGGACCCTGATGACTATGACAGGTAAGAGACTTTGCTGACTTCTGAACTGGCTTGAACACCTTGCTCCCAGGACAGGAGCAATGAAGGATGGAACTGTACTTCACTTTGTGTTCAAATACCTGACAGCTAGAGTAGTGCATGGCTGAGCCTCACCTTGAAGTCAGGCTTTTCCCTTGAAAATGCTGGTTTCCCCTAGCCCTGTGCCAGGGAGTTGGGCACTGAAACCTTTCCAGGCTCTTCTGGGCTCAAATATGCTGGTTTCAACACTGTTCTGCAGGTCAAAATACAAAGAGTTTGGAAAAGCACTTGGGTTTGAGTGGTTGAGGTGCTTTTGTCATTGTCCCACTTAAAGGAAGGGACTGGTTGGCTCAAACCACAGGATTGAGCAAGCCCTGTGGTTTCTGCATAGTTGTGTGCCCTGGGAAGACCTTTGCTGTCCTGCATGATTCTGCAGGCACCTCCCAGCCTTTGCACTGCTCACAAACAAGTCTGTGTGCCCTGCACAGATTATTCCATTCCTGCTGAGCCCTGTGCTGGGGAGGAGCATGTTCCCTGTTAGTCCTGTTTAATCCTCTTTACTGCAGCAAGGAGGAATGGCGATTACACTGGTGTTATTGAGCCCTCCATGAATCCCCGTTACCTGTTGGCTTCCTGGTGAAAATAGCCTGCAGGAAATCCTTTTAGCTGGCTGATTATGTTGAGAGGGAGATAACTCACAAGGCTGTTTCTTGAGAATGATTCTTTCTTTCCCCAGGGAACTTTCCCTCATCAAAGTCATTGACGTAGGCCGGCGGTTCCTGGTCAACAGGGTTCAGGATCACATCCAGAGCAGGATTGTTTACTACCTGATGAACATCCACGTCCAACCCCGCACCATTTATCTCTGTCGGCATGGCGAGAGCGAGTTCAACCTCATGGGCAAGATTGGAGGTGACTCTGGCCTCTCCAACAGGGGCAAGAAGGTGAGGGAGAAAGGGAGTGTTCCCCTGTGGCTTCTGGGAGTGATTTGGCTGTAGTAGATGCCTTGTGTTGGATGAACGGTGTATTTGATGACAGCTGGGGTGCTGAGGATCCATCTACAGGGCTGGTTAAGTTTGGGCATGGCCTCAAAACAAGACTTTCCAGCCATCATTGTTGCTGCTCTTCACTTCATGTTGGTTGCTCTTCACCTCAGAGCAGAAGGTCTGCCTATGGAAGGCAAAAGCTGTTCTGGAGAAGTCAACACTTGCTGGGAAGAATGCCCATTGGGAAGCTATGGACTAGTAATCAACCTTTTTCTTTTTTTTTTTTCATATCCCAGTTTGCACTGGCACTGAACAAATTTGTAGAAGAGCAGAACCTGAAGGACCTCAAAGTCTGGACCAGTCAGCTAAAGAGGACAATCCAAACAGCAGAAGCTCTCCAGCTGCCCTATGAGCAGTGGAAGGCACTCAATGAAATCGATGCTGTGAGTATCTTGGCAGTAAGAACAGCTGGATTGGGCTTGACAAGAGAGAGTGATAGCACTGGCCTTTTCAATTCTGCCTAAATCTCATCTCTCATGGGGAGATTTTCCTTCTGTGGTACTTCTGCAGGACTCACCTTCTGGCTTCTGATCTTTGCTGTACCTTGTGCAGATGCTTCCAGATGTTGGCTTGAATGATAGAACGGTTTGGGTTGGAAGGGACCTGAAAGACCATCTGCTCCAACCCCCTGCCATGGGCAGGAACACCTTCCACTAGACCAGGTTGCTCCAAGCCCCATCCAGCCGGGTGGATTAAATGATTTTTGCTTGGAACTGCTCTGTAGCTGAGCACTCCCAGGGTTACAGCCAATTGCTTTGGACAAGGTTTTGCATGTTGTCTATGCTGATGGTTTTTGACTTGAGCACGTCCAGTAACCTCATGGATGTCCTGTTCTGGCAGGGTGTGTGTGAAGAAATGACATATGAAGAAATCAGGGAGCAGCATCCAGAGGAATTCGCGTTACGTGATCAGGATAAATATTATTACCGCTATCCCTCGGGGGAGGTAGGTCTGCAGGGACACCTTCAGAGATGTGATTTTTGCTTTAAACATGGCCTTTTTGTCTTCATTCTGTCCTCTACACGAGAGTAGTGAGTGCTCCAAGAAACTAGAATCAAGAAAGGTCAGGGCTCATGTTCACCTCCACACTGAGTTCTTACAAAATTGTGGTATGTGAAGATCTCACTAAGAAATGTATCACTTAACAAACAGTCCCACTGACTTTATTCAGATCAGTAGGAAAGGAACGCTGGAGATTTCTAGTCCAACCTCCGTCATTATATGCACTTAGAGTGTTGTGCTGCCCCAATTTCCTTTTCTTTCATTTCCAAAAAAAGTAATTGTCACCCTGTTCTCAGTATCATTCCCTAAGGGTTGATGGTAATAGCTCTGTTCTCAGCAATCTGCTTTCAGGGTGTGACACAATGAGGTGGGAATTTACATCAGTTCTGGATGATACTTTAGGCTGTGAATTAAGCCATTTATCCACGAATTAAAAGTCATACCCATAGGGCTTTGGGGAAAAAAAATCTTTGGAGACATCCTTCTGAGAGTGTATCTAACAGGAGAATGTGTGGGGATGTCAGACACCACCTCTGGGTGTCTGAGGCTCCTTCTAGGCTGCCTGTCATGGTTCTTGATGATGTCCTTGAAAACCCTAGACTTTTTAGAACTTAGAAATCCTGTAGAATATCAAATTTCAAGATGATAGAGAGATGCTATCCTCAGAGCCCCTGTTGCTTACCTTAATAATCTCTCCAGGACTGAGATGTAAATGGCTTCTTCTCTGATGGAACAAGCAGCCATGTTCTAGAGTAGCCTGAAGATGAGGATTTACTTGTTTTTAGCAGTAATTCTGTTGGCTTAGTCAGAGGCATGAAATCAATAGGTAAACCAAGACAGGGAACACCACTTCTTCTGGGGTGCTTGTTTCTTTGATTCCATGCCATAACTCTCCTCCCTTCTTCTGTCCCAGTCCTACCAAGATTTGGTTCAGCGCCTGGAACCAGTCATCATGGAGCTGGAGAGGCAAGAGAATGTCCTTGTCATCTGTCACCAGGCTGTCATGCGCTGTCTCCTGGCGTACTTTCTGGATAAGAGTGCAGGTGAGCTCCCTGTCCCCTTCTTGTGGAAGAGGAATGATGAATGCAGCTCTGAGGAGATGTGTTCGTGGCCTGGAGCATGCACCTCTTTGGTGTGGGGCAGCCTTTGCTGCTGATGAAGATGCTTTTGGAGGTGGGGTGGGATAACCCTCCTGCTTTGCTGTCTCTGCAGATGAAATGCCCTACCTGAAATGCCCCCTCCACACGGTGTTGAAGCTGACCCCAGTGGCCTATGGTAAGTGGGACCTTCCTACTAAACGTGCTGACTTGTACCTCCTCCTGAGAAGAGCAGGGGTCTGAGGTGGAGCTCTGGGCAACACCCAGTGCCTGTTGCCTTTACTCATGGCCTCTCTTGTGTCTCCTTGTGCTCCCTTCTGCAGGCTGCCGGGTGGAATCCATCTCACTGAACATTGAAGCCGTCAACACCCACAGAGATCGGCCAGAGGTGGGTGTTGCTTTTCCTTGGAGCCATCCCTTGGTGTTCCCCTCCTGTCCCCTACGATCAGCTGGCAGTGTGAATGCCTGGGGTGGGCATGGGGAGATTGCTCAGCTGGGTGCTCAGAAGTGCTGCTGGTGGAGCATCAGATGGGTTCTTGCTCTGCAAAGTTGTGGCTAGTTGAGGGTTTTCCAGGGGTGAAGGAGTGTTGCATGTGCCTGCTTCCCAGGGTGTTTGCCCAGACAGGAGCTGGCCCAGGGAAAGCTCCTCCCTGGTCTTTGACTTTTGTCTGTACAATCATCCATTCAGCCGAACAGGGAATGGAGCCATGGATGGAGAAGGTGACTTCTCCCAGGTCTCTGAGTTGTCTGGCAGAGCCTGGGCTCGATGCTTTACCCAACATCTGACTTTGCAGGGTTGTTTTTTTTTTTTTTCCTGGTATGCCCATGGCTCTGTGGGCTACCAGAGTACTTTCCTGCAGGATAGGGTATGGTGGTGCTGGGCTGGGGATGCTGCTGGGAGGAGACCCCTCATGTGAAAAAATTCCTGCAAGGTCTGGTCTATCTGCCATGTGCTCCACTGGGAGCTCAGAGGCCAGAGCACAGCAATACCAGCTTGGTGTTGGGGCTGGGTGCCCTGGGGATGTTGTGCCCATGTCCCAGATGCTGGGACCTTTCCAACTTGTGCTTAGTGGTGCTGGAGCCCAGCTGGATGCGGGACAGTCGGAGCCGTCCCCTTTTGGCCCACATCTCCTTTCCTTTCCTTCACTTCCCGACCTTGGCAGGTGGCAGCACTTGGGTCACCTGTCCCTCCCCGTGGCTACAGGGGGGAAGCCAGTCCTTCCCCCTGCCACGGGGGCCATCAATGCCCTCCTCCACCACCCTTGCTGGGGATGGCAGGAGGGCCACGGGTAGGATGGAGCGAGACACGTGCGAAGTGCTTGGGTCCCCTGCTCGGCTGCGTGGGTGCTGCCCCTCCATCCCTCCTCGCTTGAGCTGGAGCTTGGCGGTGCCAACCTCTGCTGGCTGCTCTGCTCCCACCTCCCAGTTCTTCCTTATCAGCTTGGGCTGGTTTGTATTCCCTCTTCTTGCTTTCACACCTCTCCCTGGGTGGAGGGACCGGCTTCGAGGAGGAGACCGATGGGCACCTCTCTGTTGTGCAAAGTCGTGGCTTCACTGCTGCTCGATTGTTTTTAGCTATCTTTAGCTACTTTTTTGTGAACAGAGGCTTAGGTGAGGGTAAGGTCTCTCGTGTCTGAGTCCAGGGCCTTTCCCCCCCCCCCTCCTATTGTGTGCTCTTGAACACTTTTAAATCAGGGGATTTTTTGGTGTCCAGAGCATTCTGGTCACTCATTGACAGTGATTGTGGGGGAAAGCAGAGGCCACTTAAAGAAAACCAAAACAACCTGCTCCTTTTTTTTTTTCTTTATAACTGTCGCCTTCTTCCCTTTTTTTTTTAATTTTACTTTATTTTTTTTTATATTTACTTTTATTTTCTTTGTCTCACTTTAATTTAGGAAGCAAAGAAGGGACCTAACCCGCTCATGAGACGTAATAGCGTTACCCCTCTAGCAAGCCCAGAGCCCACCAAAAAACCTCGCATCAACAGCTTTGAGGAGCATGTGGCTGTTCCTTCCGCCCTGCCAGGCTGTGTTCCTCAGGAAGTGCCCACGCAGATGCCAGGACAAGTTAGTTGAACTCTTTTTTTTTTGGTTTTGGGTTTTTTTTTTCCCTTTTTTTTTTTCATTCTCGTTGTTGTTCTTGTTGTTTTATTGTTTGTTGTCCTCCTGTCACTCCTGAAGCTGAGGAGCTGCTTGCACTTGTCGCAACCTGTGCTGCTGTCTCTGAGATGCATCTTTCTCCCACAGCTGCTGTCCCTTCCTGCCTTGGGTTGGTTTCGGGAGCACCTAGTGAAGGGTCGCTGTCGATCCTGTCTTGGGTTTTGAGAGCGTCATGAACTCCCCCCAAAGTTCTGGGCTGTGCTAATTTAGTGCCTTCACCATCCAGCATCGTGGTGTCAACCTCCCGAGGAGCCACATCTCTAGAGAGGGCAGGACCAAAGGGCTTGTGCCTTCCCTCTGGATGGGCTTGGCTCTGGTGTAGACCTGGGCGTTGCAATAAGGAAAATGTTCTCATGCTTCACTCAAGACAATGCTGCTAAGACTTGTCTTTAGCTGGAGGGATCCCCTTCATGGAACAATAGGCAAAATGGACCAAAATTGAGGGGAAGCCTCTTGGTGTGGTGAACCTGGGTGAAACCCTGTGGGTAGCTGCCTTGGTGCTCATGTGTCGTCTCCTCTGTCACCCACCCATGAAGGGATATAGGAAGAGAGACCTGCGTGCTTCTCCAGAACCAAACCCCCTTCCCTGAGCATATTAAGGAACTGGGATGGTACTGGAGAAGCAGTGCAGGAGCTGCTTTGCCATGTTGCCCTTCCCACCAGCTGCCTGTTGGGTCTTGCTGTCTTGCCCAGCTTGTCTTTCTGTTGTCTGTGTTATCCTTCCACTCCTCCTCAGCCAGATCTTGGGCAGGTTAGGAATTGGTTTCCACGCTCCCCAGTTCCTCTGCTTGGTTACCGCTTTGCATGAGCCTTCCCACCTCAGCAAGTACCAAGTGGGACAGCTCAGTGTGTCCCTCAGCTTTTGGGGTCTGCTTGGGCTGGTGGAGTCTTTGCTGCTCGGGGTTTGGAAGCTCTGGCTGTCGGGTGCCATCCATTGTCCTCTGCCCCATCTGGCGCGGCGTTACTGACACCTCTCTCCGTTCTCTCTGTCTCTCTGCAGCCTTTACTAGGGAAGGCATGCCTGTAAGTACCTTCTTGCGTCTTCTCCCCCCTTCCAACCCCTTTCCTTGTCTCTTGCTATTCCACTAGTTGTTTTGTTGTGAAATCCGGTCAGGGCGTGGACTTCTTGGAGTTAATATTTCTCTGGTTTGGGGGGATTTGTCTTAGGAAGGGTAAAGAGGAGACTGTGGATGCTGCTTTGTCCAATCTCCAAGTATCCCAGCTTGATTCAACGTCCCAGTTTTGTTGTGAAATGGAGCAAATTATCACTTGCATTCTGTTGATGATACCTAAATTCCCTGAACAGTCATGGAATGGGAGATACTGTTGGGTTTTCCTGGAGTTATTTTGTCTGTGATAGCACATTGTACTGCAGGTGAGAGACCTGGGTGATCTGTCCTTCCTGAGGGCTCTGAGTTGTGTCTAAGCAATGGCACCAGTGAGGTATCTGAGAAGGTTCTGACCTTCTGTGGAGTGTGTTTTCTGGAGCTGGACTGATCCTGGGACCAGGATCATCTGCAGTTCTGCAAACGTGAATTTTGGGAACAGTCAGTCTAGATTTCATGGGCAGAGTAGATGCAAGTTGTCCTTCTCTACCTCTCCTAAGAGAGCAAAACACCTTGATCATTTAGTGCACTAATTATGAGCATTCAAGACTTTTGCAGTTTGTCTCAGTGCTGTTAGATCCTTATGTAATGGGGTCAGGACAGCTGGATAAATTTGAAGCCTTTGGCCTCAATTTATGCTGCATCATTGACTTGTTGAGCTGTGCTCAATTGTCTTCTCAAAGACCAAGAAGACTTTGGGGCTGAGATGGGACTGGGGTAGTGCCCAGGGGTCACTTTGCCCTCTGAGGGCCAGTTCCAGTTGGCTTCTGAGCATCCCTGTCCTGGACTCATTTGTGGGCTGAAGGTGGAGGGATCTGCTTTAACATGGCCAGACCAGAACTCAGCCCTGCTTGCACATAGCAGCTGTCCAATGTCATGTTTCTTCCCCTTTTAGAGTAAAGGTTTTTTGGAAAAGGGAAGTTAGGAACATTGCACTTGGCTTGGCTGTTGGATGGGTTGGGGAAGATCATCATGCTCCTGGGTTAGTGTAGAGGCCTGCATGCCTGTGCTCCTTCCCTTGCTGCTCATGGGCACACAAGTTCCTGATGAAATGCCTAGTCTTCTTGGGTTGCTTTGAAAGCATTTTTGATTCTTTGTCCATCCCTCTATCCACCTTTTTCCCATTGGTATTGCAATAAAAAGCACTGCATGCCTCAGTGCTGGCTGAGACACTGAAAACACTGAGTTTGGGAGGTGGCTGTGTCAGATTTTGCTGGACCAAGAGCTCTGCTGGAGCAGGCAGTGATATTTGCCCACCCCAGGTGGCAAGTTTAAAATCTCCAGCTGCTGGGACCCTGCCTGCACCTGCTTGTGGGACTTAAGGGCTGCTTTTGTGGGACCCATGAAGACACAACCCAAACTAAAGACTTGGTGGTGTTCATGCTGGTGTTGACTCTTAGAGACTGTCACACATTTCATCCCTCACTTTTTGTCCCATCACCACCTGTATGGGCTCAGGGGAGGTGGAAGGTACCTCATTCCCAGTTTACACCACGGGCCTGGGTTGGCAGTGGGTGCTTTGTTGCATCAGCCTTCATTACTGGGGTTCTGATTTGCATCCAGGAGGGTCAGGGGACTCCTGGAGAGGCTGGGGACATGCCTATGTACCTCAGAGCCCTTCTGACTGTGGGGTTGAGCAGGTTTGGGGTCGTGGGACTACCTGTTGTGGTTATTTCTTTTTCTTTTGCTTGGTCTTTGATCCAAGGTGCACTTTTTAACAACCACCTGATCCCCTCCCTTCTTCTCCCCTTCCCTTTTCATGCTTTAAGAAGACCCGTTTGTCACTTTCTCAAAGTTTTCTCTTTGCTAATATTTCCAAGGTAAATGGCTGTGGTGCATGTGGCTTTTCCTAACTCTCCTCCTGTTTCCTTAGATAAGAGAGAGCAGCTCATCCCGCTCTGCCTTGTAGCCTGGCTGGGATTCCTGGTGCTTGTAAGAGGCAGTTTAGGCAGAAAAAGCAAATAAAACAAACCAACAAAAGACTCTACAAAAAATTGATAAACATTGCTAGCTGTTTCCTAGTCCTTCTTTTCCCCATGTTGTTTTGTGTAGTTTTGTGAGTTGGGAAGTGTCCTTGTGGTCATCTCCCCTTGGTTTCTCCTCGAGAGGATGCTTTCCTTGGGGCTGGTCCTGCGTGTGTTCAGCTGGTTGTCTCTGGTTTTGTGGTTCTCACCATGCACTGGTGGGTACCTGTTGTTGTCACCATGCACCAAGACTGTGTCTGGAGTGACTCCAGACCCCATGAAACCTCGTGGGGTGTCACTGGGGGAGTGTGTGCTCCTGCCATACCACTGCTGGTGGCTGGTTCCCATGCTGGCTCCTTGGCATGGCTGGTGGGGGTTGTCTCTTCTTGTCAGTGCTAAGGATGGGCAAACAATGACCTTGCTTTTGGCAGGCAAGGGGGGACACTGCCCACCCTCAAGGGGAGCAAGAGAGATGTTTAATTGGGCTGCTTGAATGAACACTGTGGTCACCTTGCCTTGTGTGGACCAAAGAGCAGCTTCAGAAGTGCAGACAGGGTGGGGTGGGGTGTGGGAGGCTTGCCTTGGGCTTAGCTGTTTTTAGGGATATCTGTCAAATTCCCACTGTGTAGTTAAAGCCAGTGAACACTTGAGGGAAGGGGTGTGGGTAGCAAGTCAGCATATCCCACCCCACAGAGCCACAGAGTGTTGAGTTGGAAGGCACCCCCAAGGATCATGGAGTCCAACTCTCGAGCAAATGGCCCGTACAGGGATTGAATCCCGACACTGGTGTTTTCAGTGCCACGTTCCAACCAGCTGAGCTATTCTTGGGCTCACCCCTCTCCTCGGGCAGACAGTGTCCTCTCCTCCGTGGCGGATGCTTTCATGGTGACCCGTGCGTGGCTTTGTTGTGTCCCCATGTACGCAGAGGATGCTGCGGGTCTGACCCCAGGCACGACCCCTGACACACCCCTCTCGTTTCAGAACATGAACAACTCGCAGAAGCCGTCGTGACTCCGTGGGCACCGTCGCGAGGCCGCCGGCGACTCCAGCTTCCCATCCCACCGCCATCCCCGACGCTTGCTTATCCACTGCTCTGCGGCGAGGGCGACCCCGACCATCCCTGCTCGCGCCCCTCCATCCACACCGCGCTCTGCTGCGGGACGGAGGGATGCAGGAGAGCGGAGGAGAGGAGCCCAGCCCCACCAGGGTCGCTGCCAGCTCTCCTCTCCAGCGTCCTGTTAGGTCGTAGTGAGCTGTAAAGTGCTTTCTAGGCGCACAGGGGGTTTTCGTTTTCCTCTCTTAAGCGGTTTTGGTCTTCTGTATAGGTGATGGTTTGGTACCCGCCCGTCCCGTGGGTGGGGTGTGTATATATGTGGGTGGTGCGGGGTTAGCTGAGAAATAGGGGGAAGGGAGGGATGGGCAAAGGGGTTTTTGCAATTTATTATTTTTTTTAATTATTATTAATTACTTCTTGATAAGCCCCTACCATGCTGTGCTGCAGTCCTTCACCCACGCTACAGCCTGTCGCACGTGCCAGCCTGGCTCACCCAGGGCTGCAAGCACCAGGAAGGCAGCTGTGTGAACTCCTTCCCTGCAAGAACTGCTGGGTTTAACAAAAAAAAAAACACCTTTTTTTTTTTCCTTAATCAAGACACCTTTAAAGGGGTTTGCAGAGAATGTAGATCTGCTGCCAAAACTGGCTGCAAGCTGCCTGTAGTGTAGGAGGAACCACGCCAGTGGTGGCTCGGGTGATGCTTTCATCTTGGGGAGCACCCAGGGATGGTCTGAGTCCAGGTGTGGGTCAGTATTTTGGGGGAGACTGAGCACTGTTTGAGGTGCTGTGCTGGTACTTTATCTCCCCTTTCCTCTTTCTTGGAGGAAAGCAGAGATACTGGGAGGGGCTTGAATCCCTAGGCTGAGCTTAGATGCATTTTGTAGACACACAGGTCTCATGGAGGTGGCCAGAAGTCTGGCCGAGTTGCAGGAGTCCCTGTCTGGCTGCAAAAAGCCACAAGAAGGGACAGTTTAGTCTGTATTCTCTTTTTTTAATTTTATACATACATGCACATAGAGGTGTGTGTGTGTACATAGAAACCGCTTGGTTTTTGCACTTTATTTGTGGCAGAAGCATAACTATTGTATTTTTTTCAAGTCATGCCCCTTAACAGGGGAAGCCTGAATACAGGCAGCTTTTCTTTTGTTTGTTTTGTTTTTAATTGTATTTTGCATGCTGGAAAGCTGGGACTACAAAATAATAGTAGTTGCAGTGTTCAAGGTGTGTGTATGTGGGGTGGGGGGAAACAGGGTGAGGTCCTGACTTTGATTCCATCAGCCAACTCCCAGTGGTTTGATATGTAAGATTCCTTGTTGGCAGCCTGTCCTAGGGCTGGGAGACAGCGGTTAAAAATGGCAATTAACCACTACTGCTTAGTGCAAAAGTCTGTGGATTTTGAAATTTAATTTTTTTTTAGGGTTTTGGTTGGGTTTTAGGGTTTTTTTCCCACCTATGTGCAGCATCTTCTCCATCCCCATCTCACGGGTTTTTGGCTGAAGGCAGGAGGTGACAGCAGCCACCCTTCCTGCAGCGCTGGGCAGAGAGGTTTGGGGAGAACTATGATTTATATTTTATTGTGTGTGTGTGTATGTTTTTTGAGGGGGGTTTGGTCTGTTTTTCCTTTGGGAAAAGGCGAACCACAGTGCCTAATGCTTCAGCTTCGTGTTCGGAGCGGCACCGACGGCGGGAGGGGCCGGGGTCACACTCAGCCCGTGTCCCACAGTGCCCTGCCTGTGTGAGCTTGTGCATATGTGTATTATATTCCTGTACAGATGAAACCAAGAACACTTTTGCCCCTCCACACCTTTTATTCATATTTTTTTTTTAATAGCCTCATTAAAAGCAGCCTCTTCTCCCTGTGTGTGCAGGTGGCATCTGCCTTTTGAGATAAAGGAATGTTTTGGGGAGGCGACTCACTTGGCTTTCCAGCCTCCTTCCTAGGGAGTTTTATCTCCTTCCTCCTGCTGCAAAAAGATAAGGCAGCAAATACAACCATGACGTCTGGCTGCCCCGAGATCAACCCTGTACACATGTAGATGTTTTGGTGTGTATTTGCGTGTGTGTGTATATATATATATATAAATATATATATAAAACCAGGAAATAACCTTAGTGGCCCTAAACTTTCTTCTTTTGGGAATAATGGATGTCTCAGTAGGTCTAAAAAGTAAATGAAATTTGAATGTGGCATTTTCTCCAGTGATGGGAAAACTGGTCTCTGAGGTCCTGTCGTGCTGGAGGGGTTGGTGGGATGGTGTCAGCCCTGTGCTATCACACTGCCCCAAAAACTCAGTGCCCATCACTTGTGATTAACAAAGCCAAGGACTGGGCAGTGATGCCACAGCCAAGGCAGGTTGGGAAAGAGGACTTATCAAACCACACCAGTGATTTCTTCTCCCTTCTTTTTCCCTGGTTTTGTTTTCCTTTGTGATACTTGAATTTTATTTTTTTTTTTAATTTTTTTTTGATAGCAAAGCGCTTTTTATTTATTTAATGTGTACTGCAAAGCTTGGAGAGAAGGGTGTAGTTTACTTGGGGTTCTTTTTTTGATTTGTGGTATGTTTAACTGTTCTGTATATAGGTCTGGAATAATTTCCTGATATAAAGCTGTGCCAGCTTAAAAACAGGGTATGCCTTTCAGAAATTTGTATATTTTGCAGTTGCTGGACCAATAAAATACCTTGTTGAAATACAGACATGACCTGGTTCTTCCTCGTGTTAGGAATTATGCTCTTGGGCCCCAAGGGTCACCATGTGCCATGCAGTGCTGCCTCATACCTGTGTTCCTGTGCCTTGTGAATAAAAAAATCTCATAAAAGAGAAATTGTGGATGCTCAGTTTCTGGAATTGTTAAGGGCTGAGTTGGACCAGGCTTGGAGCAACCTGGTCTAGTGGAAGGTGTCCTGCCCATGGCAGGGGGTTGGAATGAGATGGTTTTAAACACTTCTAAGCAAGCCATTCTCTGAATTCTGCAAGTGTTAACATGTATTAAGGGCCAGCAAATGCCCCTTACAGCTCTACCTGCTCCATAACCCTTTATGTGCTGGAACCTGCCTTGCCTACATCTTAAATCTAAGTCTGCAGTCTAGTTCTTCAAATCAAATACCTGCTGAAAGTGATTTGGTGCTAAAGGAAGGGCTGGACAAGAGCTGTCCCCAGAGATCACAGCTGTCCTTGTCCTGAAGGCAGGGAAAGAGCAGGTGCCACCTGCAAGCAAAGTTGATTTGGGTTTTTTTGGCTTCATGCTTCCCCTGTGATTGGAGTTGTATCTCTAAAAGCTTGTTAGGAGCAAAAGAGGTAAAAAGGTGGAGACCACTGGGTATCCCAGCTCAGCTCTGGGCTTACCTTCTGCTGGCTGATGTGCAGTCCTTGCTCTGATCTCCCCTGGGGTGTCAGAGCCTGTCAAGCTTTGCTTTTTTGGGCAGGATTTGATGGGATGCACAGGGAACATCTCCCTTATCCCATTTGCTCTCTACTTCATGACCTCTCACCAGGGAGGAGATTCTCTCATTTGAAGCTTGACTGAGGCATCTGCAATCTCATTTTCTAGGTGGACATGTAGACATGTGAGAGTGGGGTGATGCTCATCCCTGCAAGTACCCTGAGGGCAGGGAGGACCTGTGCTTTCTGGGAAATCCAGAAACCACAAGATTTTAATCTGATTTAGTTATTTTTTTTTTCTCTTTAATCTCTAGCAGCCCAGCCATCTCCTTGACCCAAGCAGAGACAAAACACTTGTCCTATTTTAGGGCAAAGAGTGTAGCGTTGCACCCTCCTCCCAGGGATGAGTGTGGGGGTCTGATAAGGCTTCCAGCCAAGGTGGGCTGAGGTTGCACGTAGCCAAAACATCATTTCAGCTCTCCTGCCTTCCCTAGCCAGGCAGGGGCTGTTTCAAAGCTGTAACAACCTTGTCCTTGCAGGAGCACAAGGGGAAGGCTTTGCCTCCTGGAGCGTGGCTGTGGGCAGCACTTCCAAGGCTGCTCTTCAAAAAAATACCCCTTCCAAAAAGCCTCTTCTCCTCTTTCCGTGGGGTTTGTATCAAGATATCCATGCAGGAGAGCCATGTAAGGGAAGGAGTCAATGTCAAAGCCACCCCAGGCAGAATCCTTTCTTTATCCTCCATGTGATGCACTTTGTGGCATCACAGAGAGGAGAAGTTCCTTGAGGCACGACAGCTTTAAAGGTTATACTTGACAGCAGGAACATTTCCCTGCTCCCAGTCAAGTCCCATTTTTATTAAAATTAAAGAAAAATAAACCCCCAGCTCACTGCTGGCAAATAGGGTGAAAGAACTTGTGATTACTACAAAAAAAAACAAAAAAAAGAAAGAAAAAGGACAGCCCAGTCATGCTGGCTGAGTCAGCTCTGATTGATGGCTCAGGAATGTGTCTGGGATTAAATAAACCACGGGCAAACCTCTACAATGCAACATGTTGGATGAAGCACAGCACCCAGCTCACCTGCCTCGGGCTGGGGAGTGACAGCCCTCACAGCATGGGATTGGAGGGATTTTCTTGCTTTTTGTCCATATCTGAGGAAAAAAAATAAAAAGAAATTGATATTTTTGGGAATTGCTTTGCAAGGGATTCTAGCAGGAATTATGTGCAACAGCTCCAGGTATCCAGGTGCGTTTGTGCACTTTTGCTACAACCAACACATCCTGGGAAGGAGAATATTGGTGCTGAAATATGGAAAATTCATTCTGCAGCTCTGCACTGACCTGTGTAAATCCCAGTCTCAGTGCTCCATGCTAAACCGTGCCCAGTGCCAGGGTCCCTTCCCCATCCTCAGGGTGGGCTCAGAGCTCAGGTTTTATTCCTGGCCAAGGGAAAGGGGCATGGATGTGAATATTTGACCCTCACACTTCCCTTGCTCGTGTGCCCATCTGTGTCCTCCCTGAGGCAGGAAGGAGTCATGGGGCATCACCAGGCTCCTCTCCCTGAGCTGCCCCTTCCCCATGTGTGTCACAGCCCATTCCCATTCCCTGGGTATGGAAGAGCCCATTTCCATGCATGGTCAGGCTTGGTGTGGGTCTGAGGGCTGTAAACTCACTCCTGGCAATTTCATGCCCCAAATAAAACCCTCCTGGTGTGGCTGCCTGAGCCCTTCTCCTGCCACCTCCCCCCTGCCCATTGAGGGGTCCCCTGGCCCCACACATCTCTGTCAGCCTCGCAGACAAGACAACAAGAGTTCCATGTTTCATCTCCCCTGCCTTCCAGGGAGTCACCACTGGCTGCTGCTCCCCTTCTTCCTGACTCCCCATTGTGGCACTGACAGCCTCTTCCACCTCTGGCCATGCATGCCTTGGCTGTTCACCAGGCAATGTCACACTAGCAGTGTCCAAAAACCACTCAGACTTTTGGTATTCTTTGGAAACCTCTCTGAATTTACAAGGTCAAGTAAAAGAGCCTCATCTAGAAGGAGAGAAAGGGGACAACAGAAGCCATGACACCAATCATCCAGTCTGGAGCTGGACCTGCTGAGATGCTTCTAAGCCCTGTGGGTTGATTCTGCTGGAGAAACCTCCTTCTTCAACCCCTCTTTTACCCCTCTGACCACTGCAGAGCATCTTCCCAGCCCTGCTTCCCACGCTGCTCAGCAACAAGAAGCAGCCATCAGAGCTGTCTGGAAACACTTCTGCCTTGGAGCTGCTGCTCAGGAATAGCTGGACAGTGACATATCCCTTGTGACAACCCCTTGCAATCTCCTGGATAGATGTACAGAGGGATTTTTTCAGACCACAGGTCACTTGAGAAATGAGACTGTGTCATTTCCCCAGCAATGTGCTTTTCCTTTCCAATCTCTTCCCTCTTGGGTCATGACCTGTTTGCCTTGGATGATCCAGCCACTATTTGCAGAGCTGTTGTTCTCCACACCCATGGCTGGACTCAGAGGAGACCTTGAAGGTTTGGTCACTTGGCTTTGCTGGGAGGGCTTCTGAGAAGGAACTGGTTAGAAAAAGTGAATTGAAAATGAATTTGGTTGCTAGCAGTGCTGGAAACATTACACAGATGGAGAAACAGTGGTAAGAGCAAATATCAGAATGGTTGACTTTCCCCAAAATGCCTGATCTAGTTGAAGATGTCCCTGCTCATTATAGGGAAGTCGGACCTTGGTCTCTTCCAACCCAAACTATTCTACAAGTCTGTATTATTATTCAGTTCTGTGAAATTCATTTACAGCTCCTGCACCCACAGAATTGGTTTAGTATCTCATGTTCTGCTTGGAAGTGCCCTGCTGCATCCTGCTGATCCTCTGTCCTGCTCTGTGATCCAACCTAAGACCTGTGCCTTGTCTGGGAAGGCCATGGGTGGACCCAGCCCTTGCTGCTGCTTGGTCCAGGCTGGGCTCTGTGCCCTGGGAAACCTTCACTGTAAGGGTTGCTCTGTGCTTTTTGTGTGGCCTGATGCACCATCTGACATGTGTCAACATGAGACAGAGCAACAGAATATGAGGAAATCACAGAAGGCACCCTAAATATCACCCAGTTCCAACCCCCTGCCATGGGAAGGGGCACTTCCCACTAGACCAGGTTGTTCAGAGCCCCATCCAACCTGGCTTTGTACATTTCCAGGATGGGTCAACACTTCCAGAGATGGTTCTTAGTGTTTCAGGGACCCCAGTCTCCTGTTAGTCTCTTCCCTCATGAGCCACCACTATCCCTTGAGGACCCAGGGGCTCATCCCCTCTGACGATGGGCTAAATCACTTGAGAGGTCTTCTAAAATGTTATCTCCCACAATCCTAAGAAAAATCTAATTTGCAACTTGATAGGACCACTACAGGTTGCTGAGTCTGGTGAGCTTCATGACAAGCCAGATAAAACCCAACTGATGCATCTGTCCACCCACCTTGCTGAACAGTGAGAAGTTAATTTCTTGCTGATCTAAGACTCAGAGCTACCACGATCTGGAGGGGTAGTGATAAGACAAGGTTCAGGATCCCACAGGCTCTGTGAATTGCTTCTCCCTCTAGTACAAGGTGCAGACTCTGATATTGCAACCTCTCCTAGCCAGACAGGCAGCAAACATTTGGTCTTCTTCGCTACTACAAGAGATTTCTGAGTGCTTTTTGTAGTGAAGTTGATGTTGGTGGCTCAGTGCAGAAGTCAGAAAAGTGGGTGGCAGCAGAGGCTGTGACCAAAAACACTGTTGAATTAGAGCTACAAAGAGAAACAATAATTAAGACCTTAAGAAAAATTACCATGGTGGAGAGCAGCTCAAGAATGAGCACAGCCCCAAATCCAGATATTTCTAGCTGCAGCTCAAACCCCACAATTAAGCTGTGATTTTGGTCATTATGAGGAGGTATTTCCAGAGCTGAGTCTTGCCATTCACTGCCTTTATCCACCAAAATGACTGGAGGAGAAAGAAAACCCAGCATTTTGATAAATGCCATCCAAACCAGCTTGGAGAGCCTGCATGAGCCCGTGTTGGATGCCTCCACCAAAGCTGGATGCCAGCCTGGGGGCTGAGCTGGAGCTGAAGAGAGGAGAAGGCTTTCTGGCTAGGAAGGGATGTGTTGGTTTAGAGGTTGGTGATACCTAAAAATACTGATGTCCTCTCTTGGGAGTTCCACCACATGGCAGCATGGAGAAGGAAATGTCACCATGCATTTTGCTGGTTCCTGCTCCATCTCTACCCACTCATTACTCCAGGGCACTGGTCCATCAGCAACAACAGAAGGAGGCTGTAGCTCTCACAGAGGTACCTGGGCACCTCATCCACTCCTTGCTGCAAGCACGGTGTCCTCAGGGGTGTCTCTACAGGCACTGACCTAGATTTCAGGTTGATGGCACAAGTGTTAATGGCTGATTTCCTTCCTGACTCTCTCACGGTGATGCTGCAAGGACTGTGACTTACTCTGGCTGTTCCAGAGCTGCTTTTTTACCTTCCAGACAGAATTAATGTCACCTGCTCCAAAGGGTGACACCACGGTACCAACCAGGCACCCTGACTCACTCACTCTTCCTTCTGCCAGCCTTGATTCACTTGTGACAAGTGGCAGACGTGCTCTCCTGCCATGCATCCACCTTGCCCCTCCTCACTGCCTCATCCCTCATATTCACTTGGCATTTGAAGTGTGACATGTTTGCCTCTTGCTCTGCATTTTCTGTGCAATGTGGAGGCATCTCCCAAACCTGTTCGCCCTGAGCAGTACCCCAAGGCCACCTTTTGTCCTCTGACAGACTAGAGACATCCTGCTCATTCTCCCGCTCCATAATTGCTCAAACTCCACTGGCAGGTCCTCGTGCACAGTTGCTGCTCTGTGTGTAGGATCACAGAATCATGGAATGGTTTGGGTTGGAAGGGACCTTAAAGACTATCTGGTTCCAATTCCCCTGCCATGGGCAGGAACACCTCCCACTAGACCAAGTTGCTCAGAACCCCATCCAGCCAGGCCTTGAACACTTCCAGGGATGGGGCATCCACAGCTTCTCTGGGAAACCAGTGTGAGTGCCAGGGTTAGATGTCAGGGTTTTTTGGATCTACCCTGGTGAGAAAAGTGAGAGAAAAGACCTGAAAGTCATGCTCAGGCCATGTTCTTGGAGGAGGAGTCTGTCCTTTCTACCATCGACAGTGTCAGAGTCATTGACATAAAACCAAATGTCTTTCCAACCACCACACTGATTTATCTTTTTAATATTTTCCCACAGTTTTTTCTGTCATCTGTTTGGGTCCATTCTCAACAACATTTTTACATCATCACAGACTCTATTGGTGTGGATGATCCCAGCTTTTTGAAGCTACTTGGGGCAGGGAAGTTATTATCTGGCTATAAATTACCCAGCAAGGTATAAGCAAGGCAAAATAAAATAATAAAGCACAAATATTCACCATAATTAATTTGTGATAATGACTGGGATGCCTTTCCAGACTTGCTGAACCAGTGTACAGATTTATAGTGAATATTTCTGAGCATGGCCATTGCTCAGTGACTATTTTAAGCCTCTTCTTTTGACACAGTTTTACCTGTGAAGGAGTCTGTTGCAGAGGTGAGAGAAGTCCATCTGCATTCTTGACATAGAATCAGTGGTGGGAGTCAGCAAATCCTAGAGAGAGATGGGACTGGGAAGGAAAGGAAGAAGAGTTGTAATAAAAGGTTTTCAAGACTCGTGGTTACATCTGGCTGAAAACCAAGGACCTCGGTTCACCAGAGATCTTCTTTTATAAACATAAATAAAAATATCTTCCTATCCAAATGGGACAGAAATTGATATTTTTCAGAATTTCCAAAATTCTTTTTGACCTCATGAACTGACATATCATTTTCCCTGTTTTGCTGAAGATGCTTTAAAAAAAGTGTTGGCCCTTTTTGCCAAAACATTCCTTTGTTGGAAAACACCACACCAGACTAACTTGGACTAATGGGACAATGGGGCATGGCCCTTCATCACTCCAGAAAGATGAGATGGGGTTTTCATTGCCCTTATCTTGCACAGGGCTGGACACCCACCTTGTCCACAGGTCACCTCCAGGCTGGGAGATCCAGCAGAGAGGAGCTCTGTCAGGAATGCAGAGAGAGGTGACTCAGCCGTGGTGTCTCTGGGATCTCACCATCACCCCTTGAAATGCTCCATCAGCAGTGCCCCAGACAGGGGCAAAGCCTGGGAGGGGCAGCCTCTAGCAAAAAGCCCACCTGTCTGCCCTTGGTGGTTTTAACCCAGGTATTAATTACCTTCCTATCTCATAAGCTGATCTGAACCTGTCTGCATCTTCCTCCTGAAGCTGCTCCTAGCAAAGCCCTGCTGTCCGTGTGCTCCGAGGGCTGGGGGCTGATTGAGGGCTTGGGAGGATGTCATCCAGCCCAGGATGGCTTTTTGCCTCGGCTGTGAAGTGAATTTGCCTGCAGAAAGGCTGACTCAGCAGGGCTGGGAGGGTTAAGCTAAGCCAGGCAATCCCACGGCTGCCACGGGATGAACCCACGCACGTGTCAGGCAGATGGGCTTTGGCTGAGGTGCTCCCATTGCAGTGGCTTGGGTGTCTGTCTGAGGATTAATTGGAGTTCTGCAGCTTCTTTAGGAGCCTTTTTAATTTTTTTCTCCACAAATCCAACCTGGGAATCGGGTCCCTCTGGTATTTCCTGATGGCTGTGCAATGCATTGCACAGTATTTCCCTTTCTGGTTGAGCTGGTGAGGTTTTGGGCTTGTCTGGGGAAAAGGATTTGGTTTCATGGCTTGTCTTTGGCACAGCCAGGATTTTTCTAAAGCATGATATTTGCCAAGAGCATTCAGGACCCCACACAGTCATGTACCTCATACACTGAGTGTGGATGGAGTTCTCATGTCTTTGGGTCTCTTACAGGTTATGGATCAAAGTTATAGAAGAAGAGAATATCTCAGGTTGGAAAGAACCCATATGGGTCATCAAGTCCAACTCCCTGCTCCTCGCAGAACTACCTAAAACTAAATCATCAGTGCAGAAAGAAACACAAGCAACAACTTATAAACACACACAGCACAGAAAATCAGCGTTTAAGTGCAAATGAGCCCAAGAAAACTGATCATCTGCTGCAAAAGGGGCCGTGTCTGCCACTGTACAAAGGTCAGGTGAAATATTAAGCAGCTGCCACCTCCCTCCATTGTTTAGCAGAGCTGATTGGAGATAAACAGCTGTGGGACCCACTGCTGGAAGTGGTCTGGGTCTTGCTTTGTAGGATGAAGTCGATGGCCAGGCTGTGTGGGAGATCCACACTAACTCACCATCACATCTCATGCTTCACTACACAAATGACAGAGGCTGAGATGCCTCTGGATGAGCCAGGGCTTAGGAATAAATCCACAGAAGGAAATGGACCTAATAACTCTCAGAATCAGGCCTTGTCTCCTCTGGTGAATGGGATGTATTTTAGGTAGATCCTCTTAGCTGCAACCGGGTCACTCTGAGTTATCATCACCTCTGCTGAGACACAGCACAACAATGGAGCAATCAGCTACAAAACTGGCATATTCCAGGGGGGAAATCCAGCAGCATCCTCTTCTAGGTAATTAACCAAGGGACCAGAGCAAGTATGTGCAAACAGCAGATTAAATCATTGTGGATCAGTCAAACCTGCAGTAGATAAAACTGTCACCAAGGTCGTTTCTGATGCTGGCTGGGATTATTTATAGCCACTGTCTGTAGAAGCTCATCTGAGCAGGCAAGGAGCATAGGAGGGGCTGTGGCTGCTGGGAGAAATCATCTGGGTTTAAATAAGGATGGGAATGCAGGCAGAGCCATGCAGGATTCTTCCGGGTGAGATTTTTCCTAGCTGGAAATAATTGGTTTGTCAAAAATTGAAGCTTTCTGCATCAATGTGCCAGTCTATGTTCATATTTTCAAACCAACAGGGTCAAGGGCTGTGATCATCAGTGGTGTTTTGGTGTGTCCCTGGTGTATGGCCTGGACTAACCAGGACCAGTGATTGATGGGTGCAGGGGATGCCAGGCTCAGGGATACCTCCTGGAGGCAACAACACTGGATGCACCACCCAGTCTGGGTATGTGAATCAACTGAGAGGGGTCTCCTGTCCAAAGGGACTCTCCCAAAATAAATCAGAGTGTTCAAAATAGCTCCTTATTTGAGGTAGACTGAGAAAGATCTTGACTAAAGATGCAGTCCGCACACCACAGGATTATGTGGGTTACACCTACAGCATCTGTGAACAGAGCTGAGGGCAGTATCCTGCTACCAGGAGGACAAGATGATGGATAAAGTGGGTAAGACTGGGAGCAGCTGGGTGAGGAGCAGAGCAGGGGCCACATGAGCCATGCATTGCCCCAGGAAAAGTCCCAACATTCAGAGAGAAGCTCCATCCCAACAACTCTGTCCCCATTGCTTGCATGTGGAGGGGGACAGTTGTGGGAAAACAACTGTTTCACAGGGTCTGGGGGAAGAGGCAGAAAATGTTTTCCCCCTCAGCTGCATTTCAGCTCTGGTCACTGAACCACTGAGAGTTGCCTGTTGTGCTGGTGTCTGATCCTCTATGTACGTAAATCAGCCCAAGGCAGGTCTGCTCTCGATGGACATTTATCATTATTATCATTGTTGTCTTTGTTACTATCACTATTATTATGTCTGGGAGTGCAGTGAGCTCATCTGTGCATCTTGGGAGCCAGAAGGTCAGAGAAGGATCCAGAGAGCAGGCTCATTATAGCTCTGTTGGATCCCAAGCCCTGTGTTTGGTTTCTTTATCCAGGAAAGGTCTGTGAACAGAAGTGATAAATTGCCTCATTTCTCACTCTCTGTGATCCTCAGGATAATTTCACTGATTCCTGGAGGGATGAACTTCTGTTATTGCCTCTAGGAAGAGTCACTTACCTGCCTGGATCTCCAGTGGTTTGAGTGACCAGTGAAAGTTTATGGGGAGATGACAAACCCAGGGTTCAGATGTGAAGTTCATTTTGTTTCAGACACAGCCAGGACACCTCTAAAGAGAAAGCCAAAGTGGAAACACATCCTTCCTGCCTTCCAGAGCCAACACCCTCCTTCCTCTCACATGGTCCCCGTTAAGTATTTTCTGCAATCCTGAGACCTGTCATTAAACAATCCCAAGCAAACAGAGTTCCCACAGGGCACATCAGCTCACTTTGGTCTCTACCTTCTAGTTTAGGATCTGCTGGGCCTGGGGGATTGCAGCAGAAATCATGTTGTCTAATGGGGCAGGTGATCACTGAATCACAGAATGGTTGGGGTTGGAGGTCACTGTAAAAGTCATCCAGTTCTAACCCCTGCCATGGGCAGGGACACCTTCCACTAGACCAGGTTGCCCCATCCAGTCTGGCCTTGGACACTTCCAGAGATGGGGCATCCACAGCTTCTCTGTGCAACCTGTGCTAGTGTCTTAGTACCCTTTGAGTAAAGAATTTCTTCGTAACACCTAACCCAAATTCCTCCTCTTTTAGTTTAAAACCACTCCTCCTTATCCCATCATTATGTGCTGGTGGATTGGTGGAGTCACAAAACAGAGGAGAACCTGTAACTGATACCCAAACCGGATATTTACCATCTCTTTAGCCTCTTGACATTGCATTTATTAGTGCTGATGTTTTGCTTTACGACCTGTGCCTTGCCTGGTTGGTGCTGCCACTGGCAAAAGTATGCAGCTTCTTTTGTCATCCACGACCAGGTTTTAATTATTGTACTCCTAACTCTCCAATGGGTTGGAAAAAGCTATCAGCAACCAGCCTAAGCTGTAAAACTGTTGGACTTCAGGTGCATTTTGTCCATCTCTTTCTATAAAGCCTGCAGAAGGCAGGCAGGTTTGGCTCCTCCACTGAAGGAGAAACTCTGGGGGCAGACAGGGGCTGTGAGTATAATGGGATTTCAAGCTGTGGGTAGTTAGTTTCCGGCAGCAAATGCAGCCCTCTCACATGTGGTGAGGGGAAGAAGTGACTGAGATTTGCATCTTTGCCTGGCACCGGCTTGGAGGCGAGAAACAGCTCAGCTGCTCAAAACCAGAGTCACGGCTGTGATCACAAGGGAGGTAGAGAGGGGGAGGATGTCACCACATGTCACAGCCAGCCATTTCCAGTAATTGGTGTGTGCTTAGGCAAAGCTCATGTTTAATTTACCACCAGGCAGATGTTGGAAAGCTCTCACGCTGCTTGGTCACAGGGCTTGAAGTCTCCTTTTTCTTCTCTGCTTCTCTGCCAGCAACACTGATCTTATGATCCACCTCTATATGTGGTGTCCTGGTGAGAAGGTTTCTTCCAGTTAATTCACCTGAATCGTGATTGAAGTGAATCCTGGGCTGCATCACAAGAAGCATGAGCAGCAGGTCAAGGGAGGGGATTTTTCCCCTCTACTCCACTCTTGTGCCTGCAGTGCTGCCTCCAGCTCTGGGGTCCCCAACACCAGAAGGATGTGGAGCTGCTGGAACTAGCCCAGAGAATGCCACGGAGATGCTCTGAGGGTGGAGCACCTTTGCCATGGAGCCAGGCTGGGAGAGCTGGGGGTGTTCAGCCTGCAGAAGGAAAGGCTCCAGGGAGACCTTAAATCCCCTTCCTGTACCTGAAGGCAGCTTATAAAAGGAGGGTGACTTTTTACATGGACAGATAGTGAAAGGACAAGGGGGAACCATTTTCAACTAAAAGAGGAGAGACGTGAATTAGATGTTATGAAGAAATTCTTTACTCAGAGGTTACTTACACACTAGAACAGACTGCCCAGAGGCTGTGGTTGCCCCATCCTTGGAAGTATTCAAGGCCAGGTTGGATGGGGTTTGAAGCAACATGGTCTAGTGGAAGGTGTTCCTACTCATGGCAGGGGGATAGAAATAGATGGTCGTTAAGGTCCCTTCCAATCCAAAACATTTTATGATTCTATGATTTTGTGAATTGCTGGTCTGAACTGCTCTCTTGGGTTATGAGTTATCACTATGCCTGATGGGCATTGCTGGACCTGGGTTTGGCCCTACCAGTGCCCCACATCTAAATTGCATGAGATGGGATCAGGTGCTTTGGTTTACCTGGAATGCCGGGGGCTCCTGTCACAGCTCCTTCTGGCTTTGCTCAGGAGGTGCCAAACTCCCTGACTTCACCTTTGGAAACTCAAGTCCTCGAGTCAGGAAATTACAGCACAATTAGGTCATGAGGGCAGTTCCTAGAGGCTGACCAAGATGCCACTATCATTGCACCAGGACTTGCATGGATGTGGAGCTGTGGACAGGCCTTTGCCGTGCTGAATTAACAACCCAGATGGTTTTATGCAGAGCCCAGAGAAGGCAGGGTGGGTGGGTGGGAGGGGAGATGAGGATCCAAACCATACCCATTCTTTAGGTGCATAAATCCAGAGATTTCCTCACCAGCTACTGCTTGCTTTACAGAACATGCTGGGAACAGAGTTCACCACTTATGCAAAGCTGCTTGATTATGAAAATAAAGTCTCGGCTCAGCCACACTAGCCAGCCATGAAGTCCACAACAATAACAACAACAGAAATATAGGGTTTAGAGACACAAACCCAGCCTCCTGCTGGGAGAAATGGCCTGGTTGCCACTCCAGGGCTGTGCATCGAGTCCTATCTCATCTCCCAGACAATGCACTGGCTCCTTGTCTCCTCCTTCTCTTGCCCACGGGATGTTTCAGCTCCGGCAGTGAGCAAAGAGAAAGGCATATGTGACCTAAATCAGGTTGTGCTTCTGCTCACATCCCTCCAGCTTGAGTAAACAGCAGAGGATGTGACTGAGAGCACATACGACACCTCCTCTGCTCCAGGTCTTCTCCCCCCTTCGCCAGAGGTGAGCTTGACTCACTCTGTGTTTAGGGAGATGCTCCTCCTTTCCCCACACCTCTCATTAGAGCTCCGTGAAGAGCCGGTCCCCAGCCCACCTCTGCAGCCTTTCTTGTTACACGGAGCGGTGCTGTCCGACAGGACCGACCTCCCAAACCCCACCGGAGCGCCGGGAAAGGACGGGAAAAACCCCGCGGACAACCAAACAAACACAAAAGGGACTCGCTCGATCAGCCTAAGTGCCAGCCCCACCCTGGGGTGTGGAATAAACACAGGCAGGTATTTATTCATCGCCACTCAGCATCCAAATATTTGTTTCTCTGTGTCACAGGGGCACGCACTCGCATCCATGCGGGAAGGATGCCCGCATTCCCAGCAACCCTGGGCACACTTCTGTCTGCTAAGGCAGGGGAGGAAAAGACCCTGCAAGATTTCTCATAAATATGCTGGGATTTCTAGCAATTTGACGTCTCGATGCACAAGGATATTTCTTTTGGGATATCTGAACTTCTGCAGCACATATTTGTCTATTTATAATCTTGCACTCACGAATGTTTGCATACATATGTATGTATGCAGAAGTATTTAGCATACATGTATATCTGTCCACCCACATTCACCTACCTATGAATACACAGTGCTGGAAATAATAATCTGGATGCCTTGGCATTAATAATGCATAAATCTGATGTTTGCAGAAGCGAATATATGGCAGATGATGCCATTTCAGTCTTGGCATACACACATATATACATCTTTTCTCCATCTGTCTAGTTATGAACATATAGGTGTGCTTAACGCCAGTAAGTGCTTTTATAGGAATGTTTATGGGGTGAATTCAGTTAGCACACAGCACTGGTTATCCCAACCAGAGTAAACCCGAGCAGAAAAAAATTAATTAAAAATGATAGAATAGTTTGGGTTGGAAGGGGCCTTAAAGATCACCTCATTCCACCCCCCCTGCCATAGGCAGGGGCACCTTTCACTAGCCCAGGTTGCTCCAACCTGGCCTTGGACAATTCCAGGGATGGGGCAGCCACAATTCCCTGGGCAACCTGTGCCAAGTCCTGCCCACCCTCACAGGGAAGAATGTTTTCCCAATATCTAATGCCCTTGTAAACTGTTCCAGTTCACTATATATATACATACATATATATACATACATATATATATACATACATATATATATATACACATATGCCTGTTGTATTAGGCAAAATCAGTATGAACCCAATGCAGACATCAATGTCCTGATCATCTCGATGTAACTACCAAGAGAAGGATGAAATGTCCTCATGTGACTAAAGAGGATAAATTCCTGGTTGACCCCATGGCCACTAAAGCACTTCATCCACGGACTGACTTAATTAGGCTGCAGGTAAAAGGTGGAGGTGTGGCAGGTGAGTGAAAAGCTTTAAATGTGAGCACACACAACCAGTGATAACAACCCTTTGATCTGTCCCAGCTTTATGGATGTTGGGGGAAATGCCTTTAGGGCAAGCAAGGTGGAAATACTCACCGTGGCGATGAGATAAGGGTGAGAAGCTTAATTTCCTGCCTAAAATGGTCATGATGACCTTCGATGTGATGAGTAAGGATGGGCTGCCAGAGGTCGGGGAACTGGCCCCAGGGGAAGGTTTTTTCCAGCGTCTTCAAGGAAGTGAAAGGGAGGGGATTTCTCAGCTACTCTGAGTACTTTATGGAGCTGGGATTGTATTCACATGCCATCCTTGGGGCATTTCTCCATTGCCCTGGGGAGACCCGTGAATTTGAACTGATAACTCAAAGAAGCATTAGGGACATGGAGATTCTTGTTCTGCGCCTCACAGGTAATTAAGGATGTGTTTTACCCTTCGCAGTGACAATCTACTTGTACAGCCTTTATAACATCCATTTGCTAGGATGAGATGTTGCAGCACCTGCAGTGCCCAGGTTGCAGTTTGACTTCATGAAGAAGGTGGGTGATGCCCAGCTCCCAGTGAAAGCAGAGGGTGTGATGCCCAGTTTAGACTTAGGTGACAAAATGCCCATGTGCCACAGGGTCAGGAAGATCAGGAGACTGTGTTTTAAAGATGGATAGAAGGCACAACTCATTTTAGTTACCCCAGAAGGTGGTTCAATATGACACAGGCTGCACCTTAAGTCATCCTTCCACTGCTCATTGCCGTGAGTGCCTGTAAATGTGCATTTCTTCCACATGTGGGAAAGACACAAATTTGCATTTTTCAGCTCAGAAACCTTTGTGACCCCACACCAAAGCCACCATAGGCATGACTTCCTCCAGCCATACCATCTCATGTACATCACCTACATACCAGGTCGAAGGAGCACATTCCTCTACCTTTTTTTTCATGAAACCATCAGAAGAATAGGCCAGGGAAGACTGGGAGGTCAAGGTACCCTTCTTCAATCAGATGTGTCAAGTTCCACTTAAGATACAGCATGTTCTATCAGATAAGAGGAACTATGTTGGCTCCTGACCTGCAATCCCACGGCACAGGCTGTCCCGAGTTCCCAGCAGGCTCATGGTAACAGTGGCAGACAGTGGCTTGGATTTGCAGCACTTCTGTAATCGGAGACACACTTCAGAGGCTATAAATGTAAATTGCATCTCCAGAGATTACTGAGATCAGAGGAAGAAGGCCACCAGCTGCTTTGTGGTCATGCGGAACCCTCCAAATAGACTGGGAGTGGGGAAGGCATTATACAGTGGGGAAGGCATTATACAGGGCTGCTGTCCAGGAACAGGGATCTTCTGTGGTCCATGGCCTGCTGCCTTTTTCATGCTCCCAGTTAGACCCTCTAACCATAAGTTAGACCCTCTAACCATCATGCAAAGCACGTGATTCCACCTCTCAGAACTTTCAAACCCTGCTTTGCACTGAACCCAAAGTGTCCCAGGTTTCAGTGACAAGGTCTCCCTGTGGCCTGTTGTAAGAGGGTAACAGAGTGGGAGAAGGCTTTTTGGGAAGGTGGGAGTGGGTTGACTGGGGCTCCTTGATGGGCTCCAAGGTCTTCAGCGCCATCTACTGCCACGCTAAATCTTGTCTTCCTTGTTTTCCTTCCAGGAATGGGTTTAGAGGATACTTTCAGGATCATGAAATGTGAATAATTGGTAGCTGCATCCTGTTTCTATAGTCTGAGTGTAAATGAAAAGAAACATATCAGGGGAGACAAAAGTCCGGTGCCATTTCCCTTACAAACTCATGGAGAAGGGAGGGAAAAACAAATGTTTGAGGACTGTTACCTGGTAATGAGCAAGAATGAGGAAAAAGATAGTTACTGGGAGCTACAGTGCTCTTCATTCTGATCTGTGGCTGCCTGTAGAATGTTCTCCAGTGTCAGCATAAAGGTATGAAGATTGAGGAGATCATTAAGTGAAGGTCAGGGGAAAACAGACATACATCACCCAGAGAAGCTGTGGCTGCTCCATCCCTGGAAGTCTTCAAGGCCAGGTTGGACGGGGCTTGGAGCAACCTGGGATAGTGGAAGGTGTCCCTGCCCATGGCTGGGGGTTGGAACAAAATGATTTTTCAGGTCCCTTCCACCCCAAACCATCCTGCGATTCTATAACAGAGAGGTTATCACTGCAGGGTCATTGATTCACCTGCAGTCAGGTACAAAACATCTCTCACATTAAGCAGCAACAAAAATGTTAGATGAACATGTGATAGGAGAGGTGTGGCTGAAGGAATGGATGTCTCCCTGTCATGGTCCAATCTCAACCAACTGGAAGCAAATTAGCTGAAATCAGTGAAGATATATTGAATTTCCAGGCCCCGTTTTCAGTACAGAACTCTGTTCTCTCTTTTCTCAGGACAAAAAAAACCTAGAGGTTCAACAGCTCTGCCAGGCCTAGGAAAGATATGACTGATGGAGCAGGGCAGCAAGTCATCTCTGATATGAACCAGGATTTCATCCATGTGAGAAAAACCTTGACAACCAGCCACAAAACCCATCTCTTCAGCCATTTATGGGCTGGTGTCATTCTAAGGTATTTTATGGGTATGTTCCTCCCCTGCACTCTCAGCAGTGATTCAAAATACACATGCTCCTCTCTACCTGCCCGAGAATGTGGTTATTAATTTTATAAAATGAACAGCCAAAATTAAGTCTGTTCAAGTCTCCTCCTTCTGTAGATGAAGCCAAAGGCCATGCAGAAGTTTTGGCATCTCCCAGTTCTCAGCAGTCCATCCTTGAGAGGAGGGGGAAGACTAACCACAAAATTTCAGGGTTTCACCTCATTTGTAAAGCCATCAGAGAGCATTAAAAGGGTTTCAGCATAATGGAAATGAGCAGCCTTGGATATCTTCTGGTGGCAGCAAAGGTCTGGTCTGGGACTCTAGAAAAAAACCTCAATAATTTTTAGTGGAACTTGCCCTTGTTTAGGGAGTACAAAGCCTTCCAGATGCATAAATTACTGATCCCAGCTCAACAACATTTTTTGCTCCTGTGTTTGCCAGTAGCCAAGGATCACAGAATCAAAGAATGATTTGGGTTAGAAGGGACCTTAAATATCATGTAATTCCAACCCTTTCCCATGGGAACAGACACCTTCCACTAGACCAGGTTGCCCCAAGCCCGGTGAATTTGTTTGCACTTAACTCTTCTGGTTAGTGAAACCATTACTAGGAACTGGGATCACTTTGAGCTAATGAGGGGGGCTGTGGGATGCTCCAAGCCACAATTTTGACAAAATGTGCACATTCAACTTTAAATACTGGTCCTATGGTCTGTGAATGGGGCAGGAAATCCTACAAGTGGCCTGGACTTCATCAAACATCTTGGTTGAGAGACCTGGGAGCTGCTCTCAGCATTCCCTCCCACCAAACACTTTGCTTTCCCCAAGGTCTGATACACTGTCAGATTCTCTGAGTCCTGGAAAATAGAAGGAAGCAGCTTCTGAGGAACTTGTAGCCCAAAGGCAGTATAGATTTTGGAGAAGAAACTGAAAATTGGAAATTGTGCTTGTTAGAAACAGTTTGCTTAGTGACACCAACAGTCATCTAGGAATGCTTGTGGACTGGGATTTAAATACAATGTCAGGACATTGTATTTAATGTCAGGACATTGTCACATTCTCTTCTGGTGAGGATTTGATCCACCTGATTCATCAGGACTGCAGTAGATATTAGAAACAATTGGGAGGTTTCCATTAATGGAGGTTCAGAACATAGCCCAGCATGATTGCAACCTAAATGCTTCTGCTGAGCTCCAGCTGGTGTTGATTCATCACCAGCCTTCTGCTGCAGATGGTTGGGTAAATTAGGAGTGCTGTGTATAGCAACCTGTAGGCTTTTTCCAAGGAAAACAAACAAAAAACCTCACTGTGGTTTCTGCAGGAATGAAACTCCAGCTGAAACACTGCCTTTGTCCCTCTTCTGAAACGCAGTCCTGTTGACCATGTCTAAAAGGGCACGAGTAATGCAGCCTCCTCTAGACCACAGATAACCTCCTGAAAAACTATGGTTTGCCCCAAATTCTTAGCAGCATCTCTTCTAGCACACATGCTCGTGCTGCTGCACCTGGTGTGCTGAATGTCTGCATGAAACACACCCAAATTCCTAGTGGGCATCGCCCAGCTCTCCAGCTGGGAAATCTGACATGCAAAATGTGACCCTGATCACATGCTGAATGCTCCGGGGATGAGGTGGTGTAATCAGCCTTTCTGGGACGGCTGGTAGGCATGTGATAAGATTAACATGTGTTCTCACCCACCTTTGGGGTCCCTCTTTGGCAGCCCAGCACCTTGGTACGAGGGGAGCTGGGTTTGTGGACTTCACAGTGACCTCTCTGATCCCAGACATACCTGTGACTGAGAAGGACAGACCTGGGATGGAATGATTTGACCTGCCAGTGCTTCCATTTATGTAGATGCAACTTCCTGATAAGGAGTTCTTGGAGATCTCTGCAAACTGCATCATGTCTTGCTTATGTAGGAGTTAATTATTCTAATTACTAAATCCTTTTTACTACCAGTGATTCAGCACAGAGGAATCTACCTGAGGCGATGGGACAAGGAGGTTTTCACACTGCTCAGTCAGCAGGATTTGGAGGGGAGGCATCTGAGCTCTGTTTCTGAATCTGTGACTGAGACTCCTCCCTGACCTTGGCCAGCACATTTAAACATCTCTGTGGGTCACTTTACCCCTCTGTAAAACTGGAGGAACACTGAGAGCTCTGCAGGAGAGGTGAATTCCTCACTGTCTGCAAGATGAGAAGAGAAGCCTTGAGTGCCAGGGAATGCAAAGATCCTCATGATTTTCCAATTTGTGGCTTCAATTTGTGACCACAGCATCCATGCTGTGCTCTGTGACAGCAAATTTAGTTCTGGCTTATGACAAACAAGAGGATAAAGGGATGCACACTGCTGGTAGAAAATGCTCCAAAATTAGGGGAAAAAGGAAAAGCTTGCATTGCTCTGCCCTATTCAGGGCCAGGCTGGATGGGGCTTTGAGCAACCTGCTCTAGTGAAAGGTGTCCCTGCCCATGGCAAGGGAGGTGGACTAGATGATCTTTCAAAGATCCCTTCCAACCCAAGCTATCCTGTGATTCTATTCTAAACACACTAACAGAGATCTTTAAAGCTCTGTATATTAATAGGGTCTAATTCCTGGACAACTGACTCTTCATGAGTCAAATCAAGCAAATTCTGCTGATGTGGTCCTCTGGTCTAAGACTGCCTGTCATATTGACTCTACCCATGGGTCATTTCCACAGGGAATTTCTCCACGGAGCAGCTGCTTTTCTTGTACTCTCACACAGCTTGAGTTAGTCAGATGGCAGCTCTGACCACCTTCCCAGAGATGTGGCTATTTTCAGACTTATGCAGATAAGCATTTCCAAGTAAGGAGTTAAAAACAGAAAAAATTTCCTCTGTGGAAGAAAAGGGACACGTTTAATCTGTTCTAATCCACCACAGGTTCATCTCTTACATCTGCCCTTCATCCTTTGCTGTCAGTAATGCTTTAGCATTTTATTTCCTTTATTTCCTTTACATTTTTTTCCCCACCTTCTTGTCTATTCTGAGGTATCTGTGGAAGAGCTGTAAGAGTAACCAAAGACCCTGAAGGACACGGTTTGCCACGTGTCTTTCAGCATCTTCAGTGATGACTTGAGGCAGAATTGCCTTTTCAGTTCTGCTTCACACATGGATTTTATGAAGTCATGGTCGTTTGCAGAGCTGAAAGGGATCACACCAAAATCACAGGGAGTAAAGATGACTCACACGTGTGGTACAAAGTCATCCAACACGGAGAGTTTCCATTTTTCTCACCACTCCCTGATTTTTAGAGCCTGCAAACATGGTGATGCTTGAAACAATAGCAAACAAAAACAATGCAGAGAGAGGGGTGTGATGCTGAACTTGGCCAGAGCCTGCCAGGAGTTCTAAAGCACTTGAAGATCCTTGGATGAAAGACAGATTGGAAGGGCAAGAATATCGTTATTACCAGTTTAAGTTCTGCCTCCCAGGAGTGTGAAGAAACAAGATCCCAAGGTCAGGGCAAAAGAGCTGCAGGTCACATGCAGCAGTGGAACTCGGTCCTTGCTGCAGGGCGAGCTGCTAATTGGACTTTGTGCCACCTCAGACAACATTTCCAGTCTTGTTTACAAGAGTTGAAAAGGGAGTTTTAAAACAAGCAGATAACTTGTCAGCCTGGAATGAAAAACCTGAGATTTAATTCTGAATGTTCCCAAAGACACAAAGTGGAATAACACTGTTCTTAGCAAATTAATCTCTTGGTCTGGGAGCTGACCTGGATTTAGCTCCTGGAATATTGGAAGGTTTTATTCTCACCTTTGAGGTATTAATAGCAAATAATGTATTTTTGTTGTGTGTGTTTGTTTGCTTGTTTGTTGGTTTTGCTTTCTTTTCCTTCCATATCAGACATATGAAGAAATAAAACCAGAAGTAAAACTGCATTTGGCAAAGGAGGAGCTACATGGACTCATTTTTGACTCGTGGTCATGGAGCAAGGAAGGGTTTGATCTGGACTGCATGTGGGAGCTTATTGCTTGGACATGAGGAATACTGGAGCACTGATTTAGGGATGTCCTTAGCTGGGAAGTCCTCAATCCCACACTGCAGTTGCCTCTGGCTGTAAAATCAACTAACAACAGAGAATAAAACCTGCCTTATGTTGGTGTGGAGCATCCCAGGGTCCCTCCTGGCAGGGGCAGAGGTGCTTCAAATTTACCAGTGTGGCATTTCCACACGTGTTTTTACCTGAGAAGGGAGGCCCAGGGCACCCCGGTGCTGGTCACTGCCCCCAACCAGTTCTGCACACTGTGGAATGCACTGGGAGGACTGGTGTGAGCAGTAAAATGCTGTGTGTTGTGGTAAAATGGTCAGGGTGACATCCCTGGGAGAAGCAGAAAGGGAAAGGGAAAGGCAGCCCTGCCAAAAAGTTGGTCTTTCTTGAACCCTTGAGCACAGGACCTTTCAGACTGATTGATCAGAAATGCTTTATCTTCAGTAGGAATGGTGGTGTCAAAAGGCTGTTTGGCTCTCGTTCTTCCCCTTGAGCATTGCACAAGACTCTACAGGTGAAAATCAGGTTGTTTGGTCCCAAGCACCTCTGTGGAGAATGCATTGACACCTTGAGTCAAAAAGGGATGGTTTGCAAAGTCCAAAGCTCTTTTCTCCTCTGTGTTGTGCCCCATCAGAGCTCTGGAGTTGGCCCAGCTCCCCATGCTCTGTGAAACTTCCTGGGGCTGAAGTTCAAGATACCAGAAGGAGTCTGGAGTTAACCAACAGGTGGAAGGATGATGCCTGTACCTGGACCTGGTGGACCTTGTGACTGCTACTAGAAGTCTTCTGAGAACCCCTGAGGGTTCTCAGGGACCCCCTGAGTCTTCTGAGAACCTGCCATGGACCTGCTGCTCCCCTGGGGCCAGCAGAGCTCAGGAGGGAGGACTTTCCTTCCCAAAAGCTCCCTTCATCTTGGTGAGAACAGCCTTGGGAACAGAGCTGGTCCTGCCTTGATAAAACCTTCCATCACCCCTTCCCTGAAACCCCCACAAGAGCCCCACAAGGTGGGGTTCACCTTGTTGTATGAAGCCCACGTTCCTCCTGTCCTCTAGAGAAGTTCTTGCTCCTGTGGGAGACCTCTTCAAGGACCAGTCACATTGGGCTATTAGGTTATTTTGCATAAGAAAATGAGACACCATAAGCGAGAATCGGTCCCCCAGCCTTCCCTTTTGGGTTAGTGTCATCCAAAAAGCAAGGCTGGACTCTCCTTGGCTGACTCTGAAGGCTGGAGAGGGTCTTTTTGCAAAGGAATGCAGTGACAGGACAAGGAGGAATGGCTTGAAACTGAAAGAGGGTAAATTTAGATTAGATTTTAGGAAGAAATTCTTTACTGGGAGGGTGGTGAGGCACTGGTTGCCCAGAGAAGTTGAGGATGCCCCATCCCTGAAAGTATTAAGGGCCAGGTTGGATTGAGCTTGGAGCAACCTGGTCTAGTGGAAGGTGTCCCTGCCCATGGAGGGGGCTTGGAAAGGGGTGGTCTTTAAGGTTCCTTCCAACCCAAACCATTTTATGGTTCTGTGATGACACTTCTGTCATGGAAATTCTTTTGGGACCGTGTTGCAGCTAAAGCAGCTGACAAAGACAACATGGTGCAAGACAAGGATCAGGACCCATTTTCTCATGTAGTTGTGAGCTATTTGCGTCCAAAAGGAGAGGGACACAGTAACATTACCTGCTGCAGTTCCAGCCTTTGTGAATCCTGAGAGGACATGTTGATAATTAGGCTCGTGAGTCACGGATTGGGTGCGAATTTCTGCTCTAATGCTCTGCTAATTAGCGCACACTTCCTGATCAATAGCGGGGTAATTATGAGATTAGGGTTAATGGGTCAGACTCATTGAAAGCTTCCTATTGTGTGTCAGATTATCTGAGTCCGACTCTGTTAGCTTTACCTTTCCAGGGTGCTGGCTACGGGAGAACAAAGGGCAGAAATGGGTTGAATTTCCCTCTTTTTTTGCACGGGGAGAGTCCTACACCAAGGTTTGTAGATGTGAGATGAGGGTCTAGGTTCCCATCAGCAGAGGTGTAACCACTGGAGTGGTGTCTACAAAGACATTCATCCTGCCCCAATGGGGACAGCTGGGGTGGGATTAATTTACCTGAACACAGCTATTCAGTACAATGGTTGCCCTGGACATCCATCCCCACAGGGCTGGCTGATATTCCACAGGGAATTCCACAGGGAATTCCCCCTGGACAGAGGAGAAGACTCCTTGAGACACCTCAACTATGTACAACAAGATGGGGACAACTTAAGCATCTGGTACAGGCAACCAACTGAGCCATGGAGGTTTCAAACCAGCTTTAAGCTCAAGACAGACAGCTCCAAGGATAGAGGTGGGAGAAAAAGCAGATTATTTTTGGTATTTACAGGCTCTTTTGATGAATCCAGACAGTGGGAAGCCCCCACTGGGAACACTGATGAGTGTCCAGAGACCAAGTCAGTGACAAGACAGTTTTGCTTCCATAACTGTGCTGTGGCCCAAACTTTGGATATACTAAGGTCTTCCAAGAGATGCTTTTCTTAGGTCCATGGAATCCTTTGCTTCTCTGCTACTTGGCAGACAGAAATGGTTCCTCTGCAGGATTATTGTCATATTGAGGTGGTTTGAGGGGACCTATTTTGCTACAACAAGCTCTGTTTGAACAGCAGCTTGGCTGAGAACCAGATATCCATCACACAGGTGTGCAGTTTTCATATTCCCCTTGCAACAGGATCTGACCCAAACCTTGACATTGCTGTTCAGGCAGTGCCCTGATGGTTTCCATCATTTAAAGTGATTTTTTCCTATCATTTTTAAGGTTTAAAGAAGAGTTATTTGAGCCTGTCATGTTATAGAATCATAAGATCATTAAGGCTGGAAAAGACCTCCGAGGTGATCAAGTCCAATCTTTGACTAAATATCACCATGCCCAATAAATCATATTGTGAAATGCCACTTCTACAAGTTTTTTGAAAATATACAGGGATGATGCCTCCACCACTGGAGCAAAGTCCTTTTCACACTTCCTCAAGATTTTTTCTCACACCATTGAAATGTCTTTAAAACTCTCAGGCTCTTTTTCTTTTTCTTTCCCCAAGAGGCACAGCCACGTTGTAGCTTCTTTTCTGGAATATTTGCAGCCAAACACCAGAGCAACCAACACACCCAGCAGCAAAATCCATGCACCTATGAGGACATAAAACACAGATGTGGCTACTTTTGGGCATACAAAGTGTTTCTTGTCCAGCACATCAAACAGCTGGATTCACTGTTTGTTTGCTGCAGCATCTTTGCCTCAGTCTTTTTCAAGCACAGGGGATGAAAAGCAAATCTCTGTGTATCCACAGATGTTCTCCATTGCCAGGGACATATTTTCCATCACCAAACATACCATGGACAGAGTTCTGCTGCTTTCAGGGTTTTGAAAATTATTTGTATGAATTTACTGGGAGAACGTTCAGGAAAAATGTGACTGTGTGTTTATCTTGTCATATTTTCCCTTAAGTCACCACTGTCAACTGAAATACTGGGCTAGATGGCCCTCATGTAGTAATTTTTATGTTGGTTTCTACAAATAAATACAACACTTGTGTTTGTACTCTTTGGTCCCAGCCCACATGATGAGCACAAGAGTGGGATGAGAGAGGATCAGTCCAATGTCATCCCTGAAATTAGGGGAAGCAAACATATAAGAACATGATGAGAATGAAAGCAGATGCACAGGATCAGATTGATGGTCCACATGGACCACTGCCAGCAGTGACTGAGCAGAATATGGGAGTCTTCTCCTAGAAAAGCCTTCCAGTGAGCTGTGGCTGTGAGTTTGGCATTTATGGGCAAGCATTGCCCATGACATGAACAGGGGGAGCCCATCCTGGATCCTGGTGTTTGCTAACTCCTGCTGAACCCTGCTGCAGCATCCTGCTTGTGTTGTCACCCAAACTGATGTACCCAGAGGCTCAAACATGTCAGTCCTTCCTTCTTTGCAATGGAGATGGAGGTGGTGAAAGCAAGGCATACATAGAATTACTCATGGGAAGGGCTGAGGTTGGAGGGAAAGCCTTGGAAAGCAAGGTTGATCAGCTCTGGTCATAGCTGTTGGATGTTTTGAATCCTATTTCTTCTACCTTGGGTCTCAGCTGTTCAGTGTGAAGCACTGGACTTAAATATCAGCAGGGAAACTGTGCAGAGATTCATGGGGATCTGGAGGAAGATGATCAGGGGGTGTCAAAGGGGTTGTATCCACACTGAGCACTGGAGAGGATAAACTGGGAGAGCTGAGAGGACTCAGGACAGAGGACAGGCTCACCTCTACATGCACTGAAGAGGTGTTTTAGCACCTTCAATCCCAGGCCCAGGAATGTGAGAAGCTGGGGGAGAGGTGTTTCAACCTGCATCTGTGACAGAGGGGCAGAAGGTGCTGCTGACCCATGGCCACACCTGGTCAATACACCACCAGCCCTGGAGGAAAAGCCAGCCCCAAATCCCTGCCTTGAAAGCTTGGTATCAGTCAAAATAAAAAATGTGATATCAGCCAAGCCACACCTGAGCATGTCTTCTCTGATCCCTGAGCACAAAATTCCTCATTATTTTACAGACGCTGCAAAAGTGCCCCTCTGCATTTGCTTAGAACATTATTTCTCCCTTTTATGAACAGGGTGCTGGTTTTCACAGAGAAATAATTCCAGACACGGTTATTAAAAGATTAAAAACACACCCAAAAGAAAAAAAAAAGAAGAAGAAGAAGAAGAAATCCAGGCTGAAAAAACAAATATCCCTACCAGAACTCTGGGGCGTTTCTCATAACATCTTGCTTATGTTATGAAGTCTGATTTCTTTTCCTTTTTATTTTTCTTTTTTTTTTCTTTTCCTTTTTCTTTTTCTTTTTTTTCTTTTTCTTTTTCTTTTTGTTTTTCTTTTTCTTTTTCTTTTTCTTTTTCTTTTTCTTTTT
>JAWWEW010000041.1:2690823-2775663 GCA_035583185.1 Anabacerthia variegaticeps
TTTTCCTTTTCCTTTTTCTTTTTCTTTTTCTTTTTCTTTTTCTTTTTCTTTTTCTTTTTCTTTTTCTTTTTCTTTTTTTTGAGTTTGAAGTCTGATTTCATTTTCTTTTTTTTTTTTGAGTTGATTTTTATTTTTTGAAGGGACGAGGGAGACTCAATTACTTTGCTGAAATTCATACAACCTGCTGAGAAACCAGAGTAAAAGAGTCTCCTTGTGTAGCTCTGCAAGAATCTCCCCAGCCCTGTAATCTTGCTGGTTCCTGCACTAACAGGAGATGCCTTGCTTGCATTTTCAGCAGGCTCATGCCTTGTTCTCGTGACAGCCCATAATTCACCCTCTGTGTGAGCACGTGTCACCTGTGGCACAGCAGGTCCCTGGGGCTTGTGACTCCCTGTGGGGTTGAGTCACAGCCCCAGGTAGTGCTTGCAATGGGCAGGTGATCACCTTGTCCTGGAAAGAAAAGGTGATGTGGTGTACGAGCAGCTCCATTAAAATCTGGCCAAAGAATTGAGATTTCAGGGAAGTGAAGCTGAAAATCACAGAAAGAAAAAATTAAAATCTATCTATCTATCTATCTATCTATCTATCTATCTATCTATCTATCTATCTATCTATCTACCTACCTGTCTGTCTGTCTGTCTGTCTGTCTATCTATCTATCTATCTATCTATCTATCTATCTATCTATCTACCTCAAAATAATCTTAAAAAACCCACAGGAAAGTTGTGGTTTCAAGCAAATCTCAGTGGAAACTGAGAATATGTAAAACGGTGGGGGTTTTTAGGTGACTTGTGTTTAGACTGGTGTAAAATTTGCTGTGCTGAAACACACTATAACCAGCACAGGTACTGGATGTACAGGGACTTTCCCTGGAGGAGTTCAAGGACAGGTTGGATGGTGTCCTGAGCAAGCTGATCTAGTGGGTGGCATCCCTGCCCACAACAGGGAGGAGGGGTTGGAATTAGGTGATCCTTAAGATTCCCTCCAACCCAATGACTCTCTGACACTAATGCACCTTGCCTGGTAGGATGGGGTAAAATGCTTTTTTTAAAGGAAGAAGTGAATGTATAGCATCAAGCAGGGAAAGCAGATGTGTTTATAGGGTTACTAATGTTTGTTTGAGTCAGCAGATGCTGGGCATGTCTCAAATACCTTCACTGCTTCCTTTTTTTATTTTTGCTTTTCTGTTTTTTTACAAGTCACCAAGTCTCATGGAGATGAAATCACTCCCAGAGGTGACTTCAGGACACGGAAATCACCTCGAAACTCCACTGGACTTTTGCCTTATGTCTATAGCAGGTGTTCTGCAGCACAGTCTGCTTTATACAAACTTCTGCCTCTTGAGATACCAGGAAGCAAACAAAGCCCTGTGATCCACTTTCTCTCTTTTGGTCTGTAAAATCATCCCGATTCCTTAGAACAGGCACGCTGCAGCTCGGGTCTAAATATAGTTTTAGAGGAAACTCCACATCCTCTCTCTAAAAGAAGAGGAAAAAAAAAAGCATTAAACAACTTCCCCCCTGCCTCCCTTGTAATTACAGCTTGACATGATGAGTGGTGTTTATTAACTTCAGCTCTTGGAGTTGATGTCACAGCCGAGTCGGGGTCCGGGAAATCTCTGAGTCATGTGGAAGATGCAGAGCCAGGAAATGTCAGCAGAAGAAAAAGAAGTAAATATTGAGGTGAAACACGTTTAGAAGCTGGTGGCAGCTTCCTGTAAGAGGCTGTGGGAAGCTGGTCAGTGCTCAGAGCACTTGGATTAAATGGCAATATTCAGCTTGGTTGACATATTAAAGCAGAATGTCTCCCTGTCACGTCGCCTAAGGACATAGAGGAGAAGGGAGAGGACGTGCTCTAATATGGCCCAAAGTCCTGGATTGTCAGCTGTCCTTTTCCTCCTCAACTTCAGATGATTGAGAAAGTGATCAGTGCCTCTGTGGGGGAATAGGGAAAGTGCAACCCATTTCCACCTCTGTTCATTATCCTACCAGACCCAGCCTTGCAATATGTGGGTTAAGTCTGGATGATGCTGAGGGCTTTGGTTTCCCAGTGACTTTAAAGGCTCAGGACTTGGGCTGAGAGGGTGGACTTGGCAGGAAGAACAGCTTTGGATGGGCAGAAACTCACTGTGGGTCCTGCCTGCATTCAGCAAATGATTGCAGATGAAAAAAAAAACCAAAACAAAAAAAAAATAATTTCCTTTAAAAGTTATGGTTCAGACATCTTTTAGTAGCCACTGACTGCTAAAATTCATACAGTTTTTAATTTTTCTTCCTCATTTTTACCTGCTTAATTGGTGGGAGGTTTTCCATCACTAGAGAAGGAGAAGAAAGGGGCAAATCTAGTGGGGAGAAGAGAAACCAAGGGCCCATGAGACCCTGATGCTCTGCACTGAGTACAAACTCAGACCAAGCTGCTCCTGTTCCACGTGGCTTAGCGGGCTGTCTGAAGCCACACGGAGCTAAGGCAGACCTTGACTTCTGAAAAACTAGAAAAAAACCCACAAAACCAAACTTCAGACAAACCCCCAGGGCTGGTTTTTTAAACTTTTCCTTTAAATTCCAGTTTTGCCTTATGAGGTCATCTTAGTTACAGTGGTGCAGGGTTTTGTATAGACAAGCATTGGACCAGGTAAGCAGAGAAGAAGACTTTTTTCTCTCCTGGGTTATGTAAAACATCTGTCTGATGTGTCTGATGACTTCAAGTGGAGCTGGTGTGTTTCTGCCTGATCTGCTGAAGAAGTCAAGTTTCACTTCACTGTGGGAACTTTGCTGTGGTCTGAGTTTGCCATCACTTGGAACATCACATATTTTTTGATACAAAGCTTTTGCTCAGCTATGCTGAGTTTAATTTGATTTTACTTTTCCAGCTGCAGTCCTGACTGGGGAAATGGAGGGTGTGAGCACTGGGAGAGCCCAGGACTTTGGTTGCAGCAGTGGATGGAGCAGAAAGAGCACATTCTCACTGTCCTCTCCACTCCTTGTATGTGGCACATTTCAGACTGCAACAAGGAGGAAGCTGCTGGTTTAGGTTTCCTTTCAGGTGCATCCTTTTACAGCATGACTCATGATGTGTCCATCTTTGCCATGTGATTTTTTTTTTTTTTTGAGGTTTTTTTACATCTCTTTTGTCTGACAAAACATTTTTTTAGTCTTGAAGAACATATCTTGCCTCTGAGGGATGTGTGGGTGCAATATTAGATGGTGCAGTTGTGTGTGAACAAATTCTGGTGTGGGCCTGCACCAGAAATCATGAACCTTTCCTCCAGCTTCTCAAAGTTATTGAAAGAAGCTTTTCATAATCTTCAGCCTCTTGGAAACCCTGAAGTTGATGCTGTGCTTTGGAGAAAATCTTGGTTGCATTTCTTTTAGACTGAACTTTCTAGTGGGTAAAGTCTTTTATTGGGATGCTCAGTGATAGAATCTTGCCTATTGTAATTATTTTTGTGTTACTTTTCAGAGCCCAAAGGTAAGCAGCTACTTGTAAAACCTGGAATGGTCTCAAGACAGTTCTGGTGCCCCCACTAAAGACCTGGAGACACTGGTGGTGCTGTGGGCACATGATCCTCCCTGCAAGGGGAAGAAGGTCAGCAAAGGGATCATGCCAAGGAGAACAGTGAATTTAGATTCTGGTGCATCCACAGCATGAGCCAGGTAACCAAGAAGACCAGTGGCACCCTGGCTTGTAACACCAATAGTGCCACAGGACCAGGGCAGTGATTTCCCCCCTGTGCTGGGAATGCACCTGAAATCCTGGGTTCAATTTTGGGCCCTTCATGACAAGAAAGACATTGAGGTGCTGGAGCGAGTCCAGATAACAGAATGGAGATGGGGAAGAGTCTGGAGCACCAGGAAGGACTGAGGGAGCTGGGGGTGCTCAGCCTGCAGTAAAGGAGGCTCAGGGGGGACCTTCTCACTCTCTACAACTCCCTCAAAGGAGGGGAGAGCTGGGGGGTGTCGGCTCTGCTCCCAAATAACAAGCGATAGCACAAGAGGAAACGGCCTCAAGTTGTGCCAGGGGAGGTTTAGATTGGATATTAGGGAAAATTTATTCACTGAAAGAGAAGTTAAGCATTGGAACAGGCTACCCAGGGCAGCGATGGAGTCACTGTCCCTGGGGGGATTTAAATGCCATGTAGATGTGGCACTTGGGGACATGGGTTAGTGTTGGCTTTGGCAGTGCTGGGGGAAACAGTTGGATTTGATGATCTTAGGGGGCTTTTCCAACCTAAACAATTTTACAATTCTATGCTTCTATCTACATTCTGTGCCCACTGGTAGGCACGGGCACCACTTCACTGGACAGATTAAAACCAAACCCTCATCCTGGAGCATTCGCAGTCCCAGAGGGTAAGAGGGACAGATGTGCCCAGAGATGTAGAGGGACCCAGCAGCCTGGATGTAAATAGGTTTAGGTAGATGGGAACTGCAGTGCCTGCTCTCAGACCCTGCTGCCCCAGTTCTCCTGTCACATGTGGCTCCATCCCTCCGATTCTCCAGCTGTGAGGTCTAGACAACCTGCTCTTCCCCAAGGTTCAGAGTGAGTGGATGCAGCTGCACCTCATATGCCTTTCTGCTCCGTCTCATGCATTTGCATTTCTGTATCATAGCTCCTTCTTGCCTTTTGTCCTCGTTCTGCTCTTTTGAACTCTTTCTGACCCCCTCCAAGGCTTATCTCTGCCTCATGCCAACTTGTGAAACGCTCTGGGAAGCTGTAACAGCTGACTCTGGATAAGGCAATGAAGGCTGGCATAATCTCTTGTAAGTACATCTGGAAATAAAAACTTGGAATAAAATAAGGACAATTCAAGTGTTTGCAATTTCCTTTTTTTCTGGCTGACTCTGAAGAAATCTCTGTCCTACTTTGAAGCACTGTGGAAACGAGGGGAGATGCTGGTTCTCCTCAATTCATCATATTTAATAGAATGAAAGTGATTTTAAAATCACTCCCAAAGGGCTTTATTCCCCAAAAGGCTGTGATCAAAGCCTTTTGCAGAATAATTCCTTCGAGGTTCAGATTAATGCTATTTACAAGATGATTAATGATTAAAGGACAAGTTTAGCATTAAGCTCTGGTGCATTAATGCCACATGACTTCATGTTGCTCCAATATTTTGACCACCCTGCATTCCCAGTCTTATCTTTCATTCCTGTAGCCCAGCTGATAAAAAAAGAGGCATAGGAGACAGAAACAGCATTTCTAGTTGTTCTGCCTCTAGTAGAGAGCCCAGACATGTGGCACACCATGTATTTCTACGTGGTGGAAAGGTGGAACCAGGACCTGACTGATCACAACTGGTCATCTGCTCCTCCAAAAGGTTCAGTTACTCACAAGAGGTTTCTCAGTGCTTTCATTTAGCCTGCAGAACACACATATTTCTCACCATGTGATTTTTAAGGTAGAATCAGCACTCATAAAATTGTGCTCTCTGCAAAAGCAGAGAAAAAAACAACACTGAAGGCTGGACTAAAGAGCCCCATCAGGTCTTCAGGTCTTTGAGTGCTGATACATCATGCCCTGACTCAGATTTAGTTTCTGTTGGGCTTTCCCCCCTTGTTTGTTTCAGTTATGGGATGTGTCATCTGAAAACAGGCAGTGCAGTGTCTGTTTTAAGGAGGTGTTTGAGTGAGTCCTGCCTGGCAGGGAACAGGTTGTCCTGAAGGATGAGGATGGAGGTATGAAGGAGCTTTATTCTTGATGGAAAGGCTGTGTGGATGGGAAAGGGTTAGAAATGAGAGTAGATGTGTGATCCTGTCATGATTGGAGGGGAAGACTGAGATGTGTGAATGTGGTGCTGAAGGCAAAGGGAAGACTAAGAATCAGTAAAAACTGGATGCCATCTGATGTGTTTTGTATGGAGGAACAAAGAACAATAGGGATTCACACTGGTTTTACTCGGAGGTCTAGCACTTATGTGTCTACTGTAGAGCTATTTATATATTTTAGGGCAGGATCCTGGACTTTTATAGGTATTTGCTCCAAAGTGGGATGAATTGTATCCTGGAAGATACTTCCTAACTTCTTCATTTGCTCCTGATCTACCATAAATGATGAGTCACATCTGCAAGTCCTTTGCAGATGTTTCAGATATCCAGGGGTGTCTCAAATAGCACTGGATGCCTCTATGCTATGGAAACAACCAACTGGATCAAGCTCCTGAACTTGGTTCCAGCCAACTCCACCAGATAGAAGGGACCATAAGTGGGATTCTTGTGTCTGCTTGGAAGAGCTGATTAGTAGGATCTGGATGTGTCAAAGCAGGGAGCCTCAAGGCAGCAAGGGCACGTAACTATTAGTGACAGCAGAAATGAAGGGCAGGAGGGAAGTGCTTTGGCAGTAAAACAAGGTCTCTGCACTTGTCCTGTGGTTCCTTCCTCATTTGATTTGTTTCGTGTTTCAGACACTGCTGCTGGTAGCTCTGTGGACTGTGCAGAAAGCTGTGTGGTTTGGGGGTACAGTCTGTGTTGTAATCACAAGCTTTCTTCCTGCTAAGAAAAAGTCATAGGAGGACATGGTGCAGAAAACACCAAAAATGCATGGATATCTTCCCCACTTCCCAAAGAGTCATCCTTGCTATTCAGTGGCTCTGTAAAACTCTGGAGGGTTGCACTGAAGTGTAAGTTACAGCTGTGATATTTATATATGTTGTGTCATGGTTGTCATTTGAAGTCTGGGAATTAGGGACTGCTGGGCAGAAAAGTGGAAACCTCAGGCTTGGAGGGCACAAGAATGCGAAGCAGAGATGAGTCTGGGTAAATTTATAACTTGCAACACGTCTTGCCCTGGCTAGGAAATGGTTTTTTCCATCAATGAGTGAAAATTATATAAATATCATACCTTTTGGAGAACCTGCAGGTGAAGATGGCAGCACAGCTTGTGGGGCTTGCTGCTGGCAAGGCTTTCTGCCTTGCTTCTTCACTCACCTATTCCAGGGGAATTGCCCAAAGATTTTAGGGATGGAGATGGCAATAATCTCATCCCACTTCAGGACCCTGATGAATGTGCTCAAACTTGCCCCAGGTATGAGACCTTCATGTGGAGAGGGCAGGTATGTCCCAGGATTTACAGAACCACAAAGCTGCCTTTGGGATTGGCAATTGGAGGCCAGACAGGTCGTTTTGGTTGACGCTGAGTATCCCTTTCAAGGGACTTCCATACAAAAAGGATGGAATTCTAAGGGCTGGACCCACAGATAAAACAAGGTGTGGGTTCTCCATTAGCACTCAGCCACCCCCAGGTCTTTATAGGGGACTTTATCTGACTCATCTGCACCCAGGCAAAGTGGCTGCTCCAGATAAAGCTGAGAGACTCCAGCAGAAAATTCTTAGGAAGCTGCTGGGAAAGCCACAGGGATGTCTGGCACATTAGAAACGGTGTGAAAAGGCAACCTCTGCTCTGAACTGCTGTGTGTGGGGCTTGAACAGCTTTGAGGAATGAGGCTCCTGACCTTTCTCTCAACCATCCCATGAATTTATAAAAAGAAGGAGAGCCAAAGCTGTAATTTAATAAAACAGAGCTCCTTTCCCCCTCCTTTCTGCTTTCCTCCTACCTAAATTGTTTTCCTTATTCATCTAAGTTTTCCCAGACTTTTCAATGCAGCAGCTGAGAGGAGTTTTTATATTGAACTGACAGTACCTTGCTTCCAGTAAAATCACAGCATATTCCCTTTGTTTTCAGACTCATAGACAATCACATTTATCTGCTCACTGCCCTTCAATAGCAGGCAGCTTCTAATGGATTTCTGTACGAGGACCGTACCCCCACCCACTAATTGAAATTCAGTGCACAGAGTCACATCAGTGCACTGGGATGGTGGAGAATATCAATGCACACAGCCAGGGGGGAGAATGGACAGAGGGAATTTTCAAATTTTCAGAGCCTAGCAGCAAACAGAAGGGGGAATTCCCTGTGCATCAAAGCAGTGTGATACGGTCACGTGCTCCTAACCTTTCCCTGAGGGTCCCAAAATATTAATGAGGTGGACATCTGTCCTCCAGTCACTTCAACAGTGAGGCTGGGCTTAGACAAACTGAATGTTGGAAACTTCCCTACTTTTCTACCTATGGTTATGGGGAAAAGGCAGCCTTTAGCCAGCAGCTTGAGTCCACAAACTCCTGTGCTGGATCTGAGGATCAAAGGCTGGGATGCACAGTTTTACCTCGTGGTTAGAGGCCTGGATTTATGGTCAAGAGAAGTGGGCTTTGTTCTCAGCCATGTCTTCTGGATGGCCACAGGCATCTCAGCTCACCTCTCCCTGCCACGCTTTCCTCCTCTGTGAAACAGCTCATTCTCCTTCGAAAAGTCATTTGGGAAGCTGCTGAAAAACAGCCACAAGAACAGATGAGCTCCTAAGGAAGATCATGAGAGATTTTGAAGACCCAACAGGGTCTTAAAACCCCATGCACTGATTAGATGGGATTTATTTCAGAGGTTAGGGACATGATTCAGCTTCCCATCAGAAGTGGCTGGTGCAATACCTGAGGCCCTACAGTACCTCACAGCCCCCAGCTGCCACTCCAAAATGGAATAAGTTTTCTGAAGGTCTTATATCTTACTTATTTAAGCTGCTTAGATGCTTCAGGTAAGTCAGAACATCTCAACTGGCTCTTGGCAGCTCCACTGTTTGGTTGAGCCCTTGGTCTCCATTGACTGTGACAGGAGGTGGGATGTTCACCTCACCAGGAGCCACCAGCACACAGAGAAGGATCTGTTGCTTAAACAGAGGTGTCTGTTGCCATTTGAGGTGTTCCCACATGGGGAGAAAGATATTACAGAGGTCTGAGATTCATGCTTTGGGGAGCAGCAGCTGGAAACCTGTTGTGAAAGCGTGGGGTGATAAAAATGACAGACAATGCTTACATTTAGTCAGTTGAGTCCTGTCCCTGTGTCATTTTGGGCTCTCAGGATCTCCCATACACTCCACTACTCTGGTGCCCTAGAAAACAGACTCCTATTTTTAAAAAAAATCTCTAAAAGCACAGACTGGGCTGTGATTGGCATGGGGTCAAGTCCCTACTCTGCTATGGGGACTCCTAAGGAGAGCAGCCCAAGCAGATTCCCTCAGTGGCTCTCCCTGAAAGCCTGACTTTCAGAGATGGGTTCTCCTGGATCAGGTAGCCCAGGAAGTGGCTTCTGTAGTCAAATCCTTCTCCCACCAAGCTCCAGTTTAGAAGAAATAGATTTCTGCTCCTCTGAACTAGGAAGGCTGAGCTTAAGGAGGTCTTCTGGTAGGTTTTGGGGCAAGTTGCTTCATCTAGCTCTGCCTGAGAAGAGATGAAAATACTTCAGTCTTCCCACCTCTTGTCTACTAGGAAATAAAACTCCCTGATAAGTGGAGCTATCTCTTAGATACTCAGTTTGGGCTGCATTAACAGAACTCTCTTGCTCATACTGAAGTCCATCCTCCTTCAACACACAAGGCAACCTTGCTGTTACTGAAAAGGAACATTTTTTAACAGCTCAGTTTATTTTTAACCCGGGAGAAGGGACCGTCTCATGCAATTTGCAGACAGCCCTTGCTAAAAGGAGCTCTGATCTCAGGCATGGTCTCCAACCAGAACTTTAATGCCAGCAGTGATAGTAATAATAAACATGGCAATAATCATGCCCAAATATAGCACTTGGCACTGTTTTTCCTGTTCAAATACCAGTTCCTGTGACTGTCATTCTTTGCACGCTTCCAAATGCTGGCATTTGGAAATGGCAGCAGCTTCCAACACTGCCTTTTGTCCCAAAGAGATTATTTCCAGCAGACTGCACTGCAAACTGCCATGCTGCACTTCATCCCTCCAAGGTAGGGATGGGGACAGCGTGTGACTCATGCCCCTCATATGATCCTGAGCAGAGAACGTGTCACTGGGGCAGACTTCAGCTGTGCACATTAATTTCAACTTATACCTCCTCCTTTTAGACAAAAAGGAGTCCACAATCATGATTTTTATCTCTTCTGGCTCTAGAAGCTCTCCAGAGATCTTCTTTCTCCATTTTTTTTGCAGTGCTTTCCTCCAACTTGCTCTGCCTCTTGCACACACCAGGACAGGAGCCAACCTCCAGAAAGCCTGGGTGAATTGTGTTTCTTGTGAAAGATGTGGGTTGTTTGGATCCCAGAAGATATGGAGATGTTGGATGTGGGGTTGTGTTACAGAGAGTCAAAACAAGAACTGTGGGCCCAGAAGAATGCCATTATTTTCTTCCCAAAAAAAGTCAAAACCAGTCTGAAATATTAGCACTTCCAGAATAGCTGTCCCTCCCCCAAAACATGTCTCTGCAAAGATCTTATTTTGATATTTCCAGTCCAAAGGAAATATTTTCAAATTCCTGAATTTAATAATGTTTCTGTTTGTTTGGGTTTGGTTTGGGTTTTTCTTTTTTTAATTATTATTTTTGGTTGGGGGATTTTTGGTGGAGTATTTTTCCGTAACAATTAACCTGAATCTTTCTGAGCTGTCAGAGACCATCCCTGTTTGGGTTTAATGGTATCAGGTTCCCATCTACCCCCAGCCAAGCACTGCACTCCCCTTTCTCACTGGAGGAACATGGACATGATGCAAACCAAGGTCTAGGGTGTACCATGGAAAATGTTGTCCATACTGGAATGTTGCCTCAGAGCTGAAGAAAAAGGTCTGAGGCACTGGAAAGCACTTTGATGAAGTCCCTGTGTAATGAAAATAGGCAGAGCAAGAGGTCGGCATGACCCAAGCAAAATGCTTCATTTCTGCTTAACAAAACAAAACAAATGGGTTCGAGTGCTTTTAAGCAGAAATGAAGTTGTTTGTTTTCATTTTCCCCAAGGCAAAAGAGTAAAACTGTGTGTACATGTGGGACTTCAAATTCACAGGCAAATTATATAAACCTTCAGTGATACAGGAACTGTATTTTCCATTAACCTAATGCACAGAAAGGGGTAGACAATTCTCAAGCCAATGGAATGATGGCATTGCTCAGACATGCTTGATTTCATGAGCATTCGAGTGAAATTAATGAAAATGAAGGGAAAAAAAGGTTTAAAAAGCATCTTCATTCAGGAAGAAGGGCAGATTTTCAGCTTCACTCTCAGCCTGGAAGGCAATGAGAAGAAATAAAACAACATCATGAACAACACTCCAAATGCATGGGAACGTGGAGGGCTGAGGACAGCAGTGAAGAGGAGAGTCTAAGAGGTTGAAAGAAGAAATGGGAGGGGATGAACCCAAAGGCAAACCAACTTCTCTCCCCAGACTGGTTTAGGTAGGATTTACCAGACAGATGCAGAGGGGTGGACAATGCTAGGGATGTTTTCATCTCTCCTGCCCACTGTGCTGTGACTGGTGTAGGTCACACTGACATGAACACACAAACCCTGCTCTGGGCTGCGTGGAGGCCACTGGTCTCCTCCCAGGACTCAAGGACATGAATTCCACTTGGTGTTATAACACAGGAGTGCCTTGGCCTTGTTGTCAAGGCAAAAGGAATCATAGAATGGTTTGGGTTGAGAGGGGCCTTAAAGATAATTTTGTTCTTAGCTCCCTGCCATGGGCTGGGACACCTTCCACTAGCCCAGGTTGCTCCAAGTCCCATCCAACCTGGCCTTGGACACTTCCAGGGATGGGGCAGCCACAGCTTCTCTGGGCAACCTGTGCCATCAACCTGCCCACCCTCACAGGGAAGAATTTCTTCCTAATACCCAATCTAAACCCACCCTCTGTCAGCTTATCAGCCACATCCACACTTGAGACTGCTGGGATTTATTGTCTCTCTTACCAATCTGAGCATTTTGAGTGTCTAAAACCATTGGGCAAGTTCTGGGCACGATGCTGTGATCACAGTTAGCTCACTTAGATCAATGAAATCATTGGTTTATTTTTTGTTTTTATAACTGATATACTGGATGACATGTGGAATAGGTCAGACTTGGACATGTTTTTGTATATAAGAATGAAAGACAAACCTGTCTGTGTGGGCTCTCCAACCCCTTTGTAGGTCTGGCTTTTAAATAGGCACAGCTTTGTAAGCCAGAAAGGAGCATCATGATGAACTAATCCGGCCTTCATGCCTATCAGAAGCCAAGTGATTTCATCCTGTGTTTTCAGTCCTGCAGCAAGGTCTTCAGATGAGCATTCCTTGACCCTGCAGTTGAACCTATGGCCTAGAAAAGGAAGGTTCTTCTCTCGTCCCTGGCATGGAAGGACCAGAGAAGATATTTGAAGGTGTTTTTTGGCCTCTAACCTGGTCTGTTGCCCTTCCTGGGAGGTGAGAAGGCATTCTGGACCATAAAAACTGCTTTGAAAAAGGAAGTAAAGGGACAGAGGTTTTGTTTTCCTTCTCTCACAATCCCACTGCATCCACATGGTTCATGTCCCATCTCAAGACAAGGGATCTCCACTGAAAAGCCAATGCTGATCACACGTGTTGGTTTTACTCCCATTGGGAAGGCTGTCTCCTTACCTGCTGTCCTTGGTGAGGGAGGCCAAGGGATGGTGGCTGGAGACAAAGACAAATTGGACCTGTCTCCCAAAATCTGTGGAGCTGTGGGAATCCAACTGGGCAGTGCTTGAAACCCAGCAGTCCAGCTCCCAGCCTGTTTCCTTCCAGTGCTCCCAGTGAGCAGCTGACCCTCCTGTAACCCCAGGAAAACACACACTGCCAGGAAATGAGGTGAGAAACAGAGGGGACAGCACTACGTTGAGTTGACTTCCTTAGACAACAGTGTTTAGGCAGTTGCACTCTCAGTATTTACTCATCAGACCTCTGAGCCAGCCACTGACAGTCTCCTTCTTAATCCCTGGAAAACATCAGGCTCTTGAAAGTGTGATTCATTTGCCCTGTTTGGGTTAAATAACCAACAATCTGGACACGATTGTCTCTCTGCATTGACAATAGGAACAACTAGTTCAGATGTGGATAGAGCTGTCTGTGAGCTGTCGAGTGCCATCCCTACACCTTAAATCAAGCTGCATGTTTTCCTACAAAGTGGTCCAGCTCCATCAGGACAGCAGAGCTGAGTCACTGCCAGGCTGATGAGACGGTCACAATGACCCCCCTCGGGCTCCAACCTTTGTGTCTGTGAATAATCACTGCTGGGTGGCAAACCCACCGTTTTAATGAGATTCAGAGCAGTTTTGCTTTCCCAGATCTCAAAGGGCAGCTGTCATCCTGCATCACATCCACCCCGAGTTGAAGTTACACTCAGTAGTTGCAGAGCTGAGTGACACAGACCAACAGTGGCAAGATCTGTCCTCAGCTGTCCCTAGGAATTTACTGTACATATTCATACAGGGAGAGGGGAAACCTCAAATTCTAAGATTCATACCTCTTTTTTTTTTGGTGTGTGTGTTTATATGTGCTTATTTTATTCCTGCTGTCAGTTTTCCTACGTTAGGAAATTCCTTCAAAAAGCCTCTTCTTGCCTTATTTGTGGGGTGTGTGATGGTACTGACTGTGTCCATAACCAGCATCAATTCAGGCCCCAGCAGAGGCTGCTGGATTGGTGTTCCTCTTGCATCTTATCCTGGATCTGACAGTGCCTGATGTTATTTATTTTAGTGTAAGGTCAAACAAAACCCTGTCATCTCCTTTCCTCACTTAGCCCTTTCTTCCCCCTTTCCCTGGCCACTCCAGATGGGTTCAGGTCCATGCTTTGGCACAAGTGTGACTGTGCAAGCAGATCACCTGCCTGGCCTTTAATTACCCCAGTAAACCCACAACATTTTAAATTATCCCAGGTCAAAACTCTTTTATCACCACTGCAGGCATGTTTCCAGTTACCACAAGCTACAATTCCCAATATTTTGCTGTACTTCCATTGTTTTTTCCACAACAACCCTATGAGGTGGGGATGGTTACTGCTCTACATAGGAACCAGTGTCAGGAGTAACAAAATTTGAAAGGTGAATTGCTTTCCTGCATTTTAGTGAGGAAACCTGGAAGCTCTTCCCAGGAGCTGGAAGTGCTGGATGACAGGTTTGTGGAGACTCAGAAAAAAAATCTCTGTTGGAGCAAGATGGGTAGTGGTTACAATGACAGGAGAGAAGACAATGATAGGAAAAAATGACATTAAAAGTTGCAGGAAAGAGAAACAAGATTTTTTTTTTCCCTGCTGCTTTTATTTTCCAGGCTGCTAAAGCTCCACTTTAAATGAAATTTAACCTTTACTTTCAGAGACAGCTGAGGAAATATATTTTCACTTGAAAAACAGGCGGTTGCTCTCTGAGACAGACTTCCCCTTTGGGGTTGCCAAAACTCAATGCAGCTCCCAGCACTGTCCTCACTTAACCTCTCCCAGAGCCAAAAAAAAAATCCAAATAACTGGCTGCTCATGCCCTGGCCATTAACATCACTCACACCCATCAGACAAATTAATTCCAGTGAATTTAAATGAAACCCTCCTGCAGCTGTCACACAGCCAGGCCAGTCTTCCAGTTTACTGGAAAGAAAGTGGGAAAGGTAAATAATTAAAATCAAAAGTCCTCTGTGAGCATGTGAGCTGTCCTGGTAGTCCTCTGCAGTGTGGAGGTGGAGGTCCCACAAGAAGAAGACCTTGAGGAACACACTCCAGCAGTATGTGTCCATCACACTGACCTTGCCTGTGCCAAAATGATCTAGGACACCCCTGGATCTCTGTGATATTGCCAAGGGATTCTCTCCTAGAATCATGGAATCACTAAGGTTGAAAAAACCTTCAAGGTCATTGAGTCAAACTGCTAACCCAACACCACCATGCTCACCACTAAACCATGTCCCCAAGTGCTGTATCTGCATATCTTTTGAACACTTCCAAGCACTAATTCAGCCAGCACTGAATTAGCACAGCAGAAGGAGCAATAGATTTACACCTGATGTAAAGGTGACTCCTTCTGGAGAAGAGCAGGCCAAGCTTTTTCAGGACATTTTATCAGAAATCCTAAATACCTCTTGGGGTGCAGGACCTTATAAAAGCAAATATACCAGCTGCTTTATGCCAGCTGAGGGGGCAAGGGTCTGTCTTACAGTGGGGGACCCAGTGTCTGGGTGTGAAACGCAGACAGCTTGGCATCTTGTCCCCTCAGTGTGACCCCAGCACAGGCAGAATCAGGTTCATCCTTAGAAAGGGATAAGAGGATGACTTTCCTTGAAAGCACTTTGCAACCTGCTGACAAACAGGGCTGGATATAACCTAAGCTGTCTTATCTTTGCAATTATCAGAGTTAATACACATGAGATCTCAATGTGAGCTCTTCAGGAAATTGCTTTTAAGGATGTGGCATCTCTTTGGTCCTTACAAGTGCTAAAAGCATTTTTTTTGTACCGATGTTGTGCAGGGAGTGGAGAGATGATTGTAGGAATGCCCTAAAGGCTTATAGGCAAATCCCAGTTAGAATCTGCTTGATATAAATAAGTCAAATCTCCTGAAAAACACAGAGAGGTACATGAAGACAAATAGATAGATAGATAGATAGATAGATAGATAGATAGATAGATAGATAGACAGATAGATACATAGATAGATAGACAGACACTTATACACACACTTTGCATTGTTGTGTGTGTATATATATCAATATATGTGATAGTGGTTAAATACATTCAATAGATTTAATTTTTTGATCCATCTATAATGTCAAAAAAATATTTTAAGTCCTGATGCAGCAGATTTGGCTTCAATGCACTGGATTCCTAATGAAACTCTTGTTTTCTACAGGTGCCTCCTGCAGACTGATATCTGCTGTGACCCCAGAAAGCACCATCCAGCACATCTCATCTCATCTGACCAAGGGCCTTTGGAAGGAAGAGGAGGCACTGGACTGAGACTAGAAATGAGGACCTGCCCCAGAGGACTGATGCTTATCAGTCCTACACCTTTCAGCAGCTGCTGCAATATTGACAACTTGCTCAGCAGGGCATAGACAGCGAGTACAGAACTCTCTGTGCACTCTTAGCAGCACTAATAGCAAAGAGCTCTTCCAGACATAATAAAATGGGAGAGATAAGCTATAAGCAGCACAGATAAGGTGGGAGAACACTCCCAGGCCTTTGGCACTGCTCCAGTAAAAAAATCCACGTGCAACTCGGGCTTGGGATCATTCACAAGGACTGTGATTACCACAGTGGCTGAGGAAAACAGGCACTGTTGTCACCCAGGATGTGTTGGTGGTGGTGGCCTGGCTCCTCCAACACCTCACCTCGAGCTGTGATTGCTGTGGCCAAGCCCACCACACTCCTGCCTTGGTTTTGCTGGGTTTGCTGCCTGCTCAGAGGTCACCACCCGCCCCTGGGACAGAAACCCTGGCAGGGTTCAGCAGGTTGTGCCCCAATCCAGCAGCTCTTAGTGAAATGAAGCTGTGAAATGGCACAGTGCCACCTGCAACAGATGGGCACAAACATGTTATCACCCCTAATGCAGACCCATCTTCCTTCCAGGGGAGCTCTGTGGGGGTGGCAGGCTTTGTCTGGGATGTCACCTTCTGTCCACCCATTTGCTGGTCCAGCACTGGCTGAGTTACCCCAGCTCAGAATAAACTGTGCTGTGTTTTGTCCTCCTGAGAGCCAATATTTGCACTCGTAGCACTGTGGAAGAAGTTAAAGGTCCAAGCAGATGGTCTTCAAGGCTCATGGTAGCTCTGCCTCTTCCCTCAGCTCTGCTCTGATTTAATTTCCTAGTGTCTTCTCCAATCCTTCTGACTCATTGATGTCACCACCTACAGCTGGGGCCATCCTGGTTTACAGGTTCTGGAGCAATCATGGGACTTTATTCCCCATGTTCTCCCAGGTGCTGTGTGTCCTGGGTAAGCCACAAGACCTCAGGGCCAAGGACATGTCCTGCTCACCAGGTCAGGGAGTTCTCTGACAGCTTCTCAGCAACCTCAGGAAGTGGGGGGAATTGCCCCTGGGACAACTTTTAAAAGGATGCTGTAGAAACTTATATTGGGAATTGAATTACGAGGTGACTCTGGAATGGATGCTGGAAGTGCTTTGTAGCCCCATTTTTCTGGAGACATTGAATTTCGGGGTTTAACTGAGCCGAGGCAAAGGCTGAGTGGGTGTCAATCAGGAAATCTGGTTGCCTGGGGATGCTGAAAGGGTTAAATTTGTCCAGCAGGAACTGGCAGTTCCTGGATGTCTTTGATTCCCTTTCCCAGCCTCTTTCATAAAGGGTTTGTTGCTGTCTGGGTCTGCCGCAGCCCGACTGTCTGCAGCAAAGTCAACAACCCCAAGTGTGCTCAGGCAAGAGGGAGAGGCTCTTCAATACCTGCCCTGGGCTACACGGGATGAATCCCAATCCTGCCTTTGCACTCCAGCTCTGGACCCTGGTGAGGGACCTGGTGTGGCTGTCACACAGCTGTGCTGAAGTGCCCTGACCGGGTCAGGCTCCAGTGATACATTTTTTAGTGAATGAGGGTGCTATGAATGATCTCACAGTGTTTCGTTAATTTATTCCCCTTCTTGCAGGCTGATAACACACACACACACACACACACATACAAAAAAAGGGTGAATTGTGCATTGTTGTTTAATTCTGAATAAAACCGCTGCAAATTTCACAAGATGTGCATAACATAGTCAGGCTCAAGGGGTTCTTTCCAGCAGATGCCAGAAGCCAAAAGCAGATCAAAATTTTTTAGCAGGGTCTGATTTATGGTCTGGCTTGACAAATATTCATAAGGGTGTGAAAAAGCTTCTGAAGAAGCGCCACGAAGCATTGAATCCCCTGTCATCTTCCTCGCTGCCTGCACCCTCTCACATTAGATTTGGTAATTCAAGAGGTTTCAGCTTCAGGCTGATTTTTGTTGCCTCAGTTAAATCTCAGGTTTCAAGCTGCTGATGTTTCACACATGGCAGATTGGCACCTGTTATCTAAGGGTCCAGCAACGCTGACCGTGATTGAGTTTGGCCCGAGCTACACGCTGGAATAAATCAACATGATGGATTGGAAGGATTGTTGCTGGGCTGTTTTACACCAGGTCAGCTTTACCCTCAGCAGGATTAATAACAGGCAATTTTCTAAATGAGCCCATAAAGTTCTGCCTTGCTGTAACACAAGATCTTTGCCCTTTGGTCCATTAAAAACCTACAGCACGGTCCTGTGGCTCCAAATGCCAAGGGTGACAGAAGACAATCTCAGTTTAATTGCCTGATGTGCACGCAGAAATCATGCAGAAGGTGGATGCTCAGTGCAGAAATCTGAGGACATGGGAAGAGAAAATAAAGGAAATGTGTGGTTGTGCAGCAATAGAAAGAAATTAATGGAAACACAAACATTTCAGGCACACACAAGGCATCTTTGCTGCCTCAAGGAATGCCCAAAAGGATGTCAATTATTTCTGAGTATTTTCAGGAGTGTTTTCCTTTCTTTTTGCCTGAAACAATGAGCACTGGCAACATTATTTCATTATGTTTTGAAATAGTGTGGAACAAGGCAGCACTCGCAGTCTCTCACACACTGATATATTCTTGTGGAGAGGTGTTTTCCAACCTTAATGACTTTATGATTCTCTAACAGCAGCAATAGTGGCTGAAAATGTTTCCCTGAGAGAAACACCTGAATCTTGGGTAGCAGGTGGAGAGAAAAGCAAAGCAAAACTTGCCCCACAGCTTGTTTTCCTTGTGTGACTAATGCTGAGCCTCTTTGGAGACTGTTTTCCTGTAGAGCTGGGAAATGACTTAAAGCCAAATGTTGTCTTTGCAAGAACAAGTTCCCTTGTTTGTGTAGGTAACTAATAATGTTTTCAGGGTTTTATTCAGTGTTTCCCACCCATGGTCTCAAAGATCTTTACAAAGCCAGGGGAGACCATGGTGAAGAACCAGATCTTCATTTTGCAGATGAGGAAACAGAGATAGATAGAAGTAAAATGCCTGCTGAAGTTCACTCTGCAGGTGCCCTCCAGCTGGTGAAACCTCAGCCTTGCTCTGGCTGTGCTGCTTCTAGCAGGAGGTATTTTTTAAAAGCACCTGAAAAGAGAGAGTAACCCAAATCCCTCTGACCTGACTGAACTCCTTGAATCTCACTTGCAGCCTAAATATCTGAGTTTATTTATGTGAGGAGAAATTTTATGCCTAGGCTAGGAGCACAGACCCAGTGAAAGACATAGACTCATTGGAAAGTCTCATCCTGAAGCCATTTAGTGACACAGACATTTTACCAGAAATGTTTAATGAAGTCTTTGAGATGGACAATTGCCCTGAGCATGTGACAGCTCACACAGAGTTGGTTTTGGAAATGAATACAAGCAACAAGCCAAGACGGACAGTCTGCGAGAGGGAGGGCCAGCAGTGGGTCACTGGGACACCCAGTGCTGGAGCTGGAGCACAAAGTGGGTCTGTGAATAACATCTCGGGACCTGCAGGAGGATGTGTGGCTACAGCCTTCCTTTTTAAACACTACTCTCCATGTCCTGCCAGGGAGGACCAAAAGAAAGCCCTCCCCAAAAGAGCCTCTGAGCACAAAAACCTTCACAGAAGCCACTGCCACCTATTTTTGGCTCTGTTTGGTTGTATTACAACATGGCTCAAATTTCCTGAGCAAAACTAGCTCTGTTTGAGTTTGTCTCCAGGCACAGTTACCAATCCCCTTTGTGGTTGGGGATAGGAAGTGCTTCAAAGGGACAAAGTGAAGCATCCCTGGCTTTGAAAATCTGACTTTCTCAAATGCATCTGTCGGATGCAGGAAAAAAGGAAGCAAGAAAAAAAAAAAAAAGAGAAATAAGCAGCAGAAGCGCAGCCAACATATGCCTTGTGCATTTCCCCTTTGGTATTTTCTCCTGTGCCTGCTGAAACAGCATTTTTCTTCTGTCAGCATATAAACAAGAGAATAAAGAGGCTGGTGACCTTGGCCAAATAAGCCCATTCCACTCTCCTGGAACTCCTTGGATGAAGCAGAAAATCTTTGTGGGTCTTAGGGCACAAAGCCCAGACAGCCCTCCTGGAGTGCCCAGCTATTGGGAAAAGGCTTTCCAAGCATGCAGAGCTAAGACCTTTGAGTCTCTCAAGAAGGGGAGTCAAGCCAAAATTTCAATAGAAGCTGCCATCCTCAGCTGTCACAGCCACAGTAAAGATTGTATCTCAATACAAAAGAGGGAAAAATGAGAGAAAGGGAAAAGGATGCTTCAAGGCAAGGGAAGGTCTGAAAGGAGAAGTTGCTTCGAAGTTGACTCTGAAGTGAAAGATACCAACTTGCAGAACTGAGACCTCTTGGTCCTTCGCCATTGAGGGTTGAAAACAACTTGTTTTCTCTGAATTCAAATGCTAAGTAGACCCAGACCTGTCTTTCAGTGCTAGTACATGAGGACACCACAAGCATAACTGAGGAAGTCAGGGTCAGGCATTCAACAGAAAACTCTCAGCTGACAGAAACCAAAACACACCCCAAAACAACAACAACAACAACATCTTCTCAGCAGCTTTGGGCTGGCAGAGGGGAAATGACGAGAACTTTGCCATGCTGACTCACGGGGTACAGACTGAGTGGTGTTGACTTTGCTCTCTCTTTGCAGGGATTTCCCTTCTGCCAGCGAAGGAGCAGCTGGGCCTTAGTAAAAAGGAGAAACTGATATTTTGGTCACATGTTGGTGGCAAAGACAGGCTTGACAATGAGCTGTTTTCTTCTTGCTCTGAACAGGGATCTTCAGTCACAGAGAGAAAACAATATCATCAGAAAAACTCTCTGTTTCCTTGGCTGGCAGAGGCTGTCAAAGGTCAGGCTGACTGGGAAATGTCTGGACAGAATTATTTGCAACTCCAAAATCCCAGATCAAGTGTTTCTAGACCATGGTGACCACAAAGTGCTGGAGAATGAAAAGGGATGTGGGTTTATTATAACCTCTGTGTGACATATGGTCTTGCCATATACTACAAAATTCCCAGAGGTTTTCAAAGGGAATGGCATGGATTCTCATGCCTCAGGGCAGAGGGAAAACCCTACAGATCAGTATCAGTCAGCAGGGACACAAGAAATTATGAGGATCTATCTAATTTGGGGGTGAGAAAAGTTATTTCAGGAGACAGGTTGACTGTGTAAACTCCTGGAAAAATTTATATGAGCCTCCTGGAGCACACAAGGAAGGAAACTGCTCTTCACTCTCTTGCCCCTCCATGGGGTCAAGTGATCCCAAAGTAGTTTCACTGGGTTATTCTTCACCCAAAGGATGGGTATGAAGTGACTCCTGCTCAGGGAACCTCTCCATGGATATGTCCTCAGAACTGTTCATTAGCCAAATCTTCTTCCCTCGTAAAACTGCTTAATTGATGACACGTCATTAGTGGGATCTGTTTAGGCCTTTTTATGTTTCTGCGAAGCTGGTCAGACAAACAGGGCTTAGTGTTCCCAGTAGGAGGGAAATTCCCCCTCCCTCCCCGGCTCTTTTTGGAGGAATAAATAAATCTGCAAGTGTATAAACTGTGGTTCATGACACATTTGCTCAGGCTCCAGGGCTGGTGTGTCTGGCAGCCTCTTGAACTCGCTCCTTCACCAAGAGGGCACATCGGATGTGTCGGGATCGGGAGGAGCTTTCACATGCTCCGATCCCTCCAGGCTCCACAAAAGAAGCACTGCATTCAGTCAGAGCCAATTTGTGGGACACCTTGTCAAAAGGCAGACAGCACCCACAGGCTGTTCCCAGTGATGGTTTGGAAGAGCTGAGCTCTCAAGAGAAGAGGGAGGACTTTTTATAGCCTGAGAGAGAATCGGCTGGCTGGGAGGATTGAGGAAAGAAATCTTTTGGAGCAGAAAAAAGCAAAGCTCTGTGGCTCCATAATGATCTCAGGTGGGAGTCACATGGGGTCTCCAAGTGGTGTTCATGGTCTAGCCTAAGCTGCAGTCAACTCTCATTACCCCAGGGGAGAGGCTGTGAATGCCTTGATGTCTCAGTCATGGATGGATGGATGAATGGCTCACTCTGACAAAGTTGGTAGATCCATTTTCCTGGAGAGTCCTGGTCCATGCCAAGGGGCAGAGAAGGTCGGTGATGTGTCACCTCCTGGTGTTCATGCTCCTGGGGCCCTATGGACGTGTGTGCTTGTGCTCCCATCTAGTGGCTGTCCCCAAGGCTGCAGCACGTCCCCTCCTCTTCCTCAGGTGCCATTCAGCTCCGCGAGGAGCACTTTGACTCTGCTGTTGATGTTTTTGGGGTTCTACCTGGCTTGGGACTGTGTCCATTTGCAACTTGGCTTTGTGGCAGGTTCGTTCATGCACTAAATTCATGGGAAGCAAAGAGTCAGCTCATTCTGCCATGAAAGTGCAATAGGACTGTGTCTCTTACTCCTTTCCAGGTTCCCATCACATGATCAGGCACTGAAGAATGTGTGCTTGCATGGAGTCCATCACCTCAGCTAAAGCTGCAAGGAGGGGAAAGAATATTCTGGTGATGACAGATCAGGTTTTCCCTCACCCTCATGACTTGTTTTTGTGCAAGCAAAATTAATTTTGCAATGTGGTTGTCTGGGGAAAAAGAAAAAAAGAAGTCACAGAATCATAGAAGGGTTTGGGTTGTAAGGGACCTTAAAAACCCATCTAGTTCCAACCCTCCTGCCACAGCCAGGTTGCTCCAAACCCCATCCAACCTGGCCTTGAACACTTCCAGGAATGGGGTAGCCACAGTTTGTGTGGGCAACATGTTCCAGTGTCTGATCACCCTCACAGTAAAGAATTTCTTCCTCATATCTAATCTAAATCTCTTTTAGTTTAAAATTGTTTCCCTCTATCGTGTCTGTGCCCATGTAAAAAGACCATTTCCCTCTTTTTTATAAACTCCCTTAAAGTCCCCTAAAGCCACCACCAGCAAGGACCAGCAGTGGGTTCAGATGTGAGCTGCTTCCCCAGGCACGGGATGAGCCCTCAGCCAGTGTCTGAAGTGAAAGTGGAAGCTGTGTGTGAGCATTTGGCTGCTCCATCAAAGGCTGGGACACAAAGTGATGTGATTTTGGTGCTGCATGTAACTGGAATCTCCCAGTGAGCCTGAGACACTCCAGCAGTCATCTGTCTTTTACACAAGCTGTGTCATGTACCAGCTCCCATAGTGGCATAAAGGGCTCTCTATTTTCTGTAGGTGGCTTTACAGCTCCTGTTACAACATTATCTCAACTCTTTACAACCTTTATTTTATCTCCCCCAACTCTTCAGGCAGGTAGTCAGAGTTATTTCTATTCAACAAGAAACATTGAAGTGCACTGAGAGATGCGCTGAAGATCCCAAAGGAAATAACCAACAAAGAAAGTAGGGAATTGAACTTAGATCTCTGCTTACTACTGAGCTGCCTTAAATAAATCCTAAACAAAAGATATAGTACTTCTATAGCAAGAGCAAGTTCCTTAAGATCTCCAAATTGTGAATAGATGTCCTTTAGGTACATCCCTAGGGCTTTTTGGTTGCTTTTGCACAGCGTGCCTTGGCTGGTCTCACAGGCATACAATGATTTGTGACAGAAAACCCATTCTCTTTTATCCATGCCTGCTTGAGGTAGCAGGTGTGATCCCTTGTGAACAAAGACATGTGGGTATGGAACTGACAGCTCTGTCAATCAAATAAGGTGGCACAGCCAAGGCTCAGGAGCTGGAGGTGGGGTTGATGTTGCCCCTAAATTTTGGTCTGATAGCTGAGGTAAAGCAAGGTTTGATTTGGGAATACACAAACCAAATTTGTGTATTCCCAAAGCACTGCTTTTATCTTCCTGATGTATTCCTTCTGGCTGGTTTCAAGAAGTCTGTTGGGCTCTCCAAGAGTTTCTCCAACAGCTCCTCTTTTTTCTCTGTGTAGAAGTTGGAGGAATTACAAAGGTCAAAGCCAGGCTGGATGGAGTCCTGAAAAACCTGATCTAGGCAGTGGTATCCTGTCCCATGGCAGGGGGTTGGAATTAGATGATCCTTGAAGTCCCTTCCAGCCCTAACCATTCCATCATTCTGTGATTTTCTGTGCTGAGATTGTTCCATGCCTAGCAAAATCACTATATTGTATAGGAGTAGTCAAGGTATGGAGGGGCAAAGGGCCGATACCCCATCCTTTCTCCATTAATAACAGGGCTGCAGACCCGGTGATCAGTCACTCCTTAGTCACCTTTTTCAGGCCACTCAGGATCTTCTAGGCATTTCATTCCACTTGCAGCACCCCATTTCGAGCTGAAATGCTTAATCTCTTGACATGCAGGGTCAGATCCGTATCTCAGCCCTCCTATTGTGTTTCCCTGTGTCTCTCCCAGTTTTGCTTGTCTTTTAAAGAGAACATAAATTGTGCTTTGTATTCCATTTGTGGAGAAATTCCTGGATGTCTGTGGTATCCTGACCTTTCTGGTTACAACTCTCACTTCCATTCTTCAAGTGTCTTTCTTCTCTACCCACCTGAGTGTCCTCAGACTGATCCCTCATCTCTCCAGGCTCTCACATGACGAAATGGAGAGGTGAGTACCTTCTGGTATAGGACCTTCTCAGGCCTTTTTCTCCCTGAAAGAACAGCAGCACTGGCTAAGGTTTTCCAGAATTAAGTCATCCATTCAACACCTTCCTGGAGCCACAGTGGGGAGCAAAATGATCCCATGAATCCATTTCTCTGTCCTCTCAGCCAAAGGTCACCGACTGGGGAGCTATTTTGGCAAAAACTGTCTGATTCAAGGACTAATAAACAAGCCCTCTTGGACACAGTATGGTTTACAGTTGGGCTGGAAGAGGGAGGAAGAAAGTTTTCTTTCCAAGTCCTGCAGCGATCCCAGATTTGGTAAACCCACTCTTTCCCTTTCCTCTTCTTCCCTCACCTCCCAAGGGTACAGCTCCAGTATTTATGAATGCAAATGCTTCTGGGGTCAAAAGCAGGTCAGAAAATGCTGTGCAAGCAGCATAACATGTCCTCTGTTCCACCCGGGCACATACTACAGCACAAAAATGCTGCCTGTGCCCCTTAAGTGCTCTGTTCTCACCCTCCCTCCCACTCCAACTTGTGCCCTGCTCTGTGCAGAATTTGGCTTTCTGAATTCACAGAGGCTGAAATGGTCAAGATCAGCCAGATCTGCTGAGCAGTCCTGGGTCTGTGTTTCTAAAAATGGATGGGCTTATATAATTTTTTTTTTTGAGGGGGAGGGAAGTAAAGGATGGAAAATCACCGTCAAAAGCTAAATCTGTGCTCATCGGCTGCTGGTCACTGCTAAGGCAGGGAGGTTTCTCAGGAAATACACAAACTCCAGCCCTCTGTGGCAACACTTCTTTGGAAGACAGAACCTCATCCTCAGCTTCCCAGGGCACAGTGCCTCGTGCAGACTGTGGGCCAGGCTGAGTTCTCACTCTGGCTCCTCATTCACCTGCCTAAAAGCCTCTTGAAGTCACTGGGGATCGCTTTGACCCTCATTCTCTGCCTTTGCCAGATGTGTATAGAGGAGCAAGGTCTGCTCCTTGGCAGCGAGCAGACTGAGCCTCTTCTTTCCATCCCTCTTGGTATCCACGGCAGTCCCAGTGATTAAATCAGGTTCATGTGCTGTGTGAATGGTGCTGTGAACTTCAGAAGACATGTTGGTTTGGCTTTTATTGAAGCAGGAATCCAGGGAAAGCCCTCTAGATCCCTGGCAGCATCCCTGCCTCCAAGGCACAGCCCAAGAGCATCCCTGCACCTCTCCCATTGGTATCTTATTAATTAATTGGTCCTCATGACAGTCCTGGGCTGCTCAGAGGGAGGGGAAAACTGATTTCCATCATTGCCTGGGGAGGTGATGGGGGACACAGCTTACCCTGCCCAGCTGACAGGAGTCCAGCCCTCCCCTGTCTGCCCATGGTGCCTTCAGACATCCCCTGGTGCCCATAACAAGGCCATTTATGAACGCTCCTTATGCTGCAGGATTCCCTGCACAGGAAACACAAGCAGACTCTGAGTATGACCACAGTATATTTATACATCAGTTTTCCTTTTAACCTTGGTCACCAGCAGCCTCCTGATCTTTAAGTCCTGATCCTATTTATATACTGGTTGCCATGCTAAGCAGCATTGTGCTGACCCAGCTGCCCTCCTTACTGCAGATAATCTAACTTATCATCTTGCTTCCTGCTTGGAGGACTAAGAAACATGTTTAAACACTGACAGCTGGAAGGGTAGGGTAGTTGTCACCCTCACTGATGCTTTAAGAAGCAGAATGTAGGTAACCCATGAAATCTAAATGCAGTTTGTAGGTAACCCAAGAAAACCAAATCCATCCTTCCTTCCCTGTTTGTTTTCTGCTGAGCAATAGTTGACACAGGTCACTCTGTTCTGTGAACGGAGGAGGCCACATTCAGTGGAGAAGAGAGATGACTCCTGAGATTGTAAAGTCACCTCTGGACCAAATTCAACTCTTGATGTCAGTGGAAAAGCATTTCCAGTCTGGGCTGTACATGACAGTGCCCTGCACCAAAGCAATCCATGTATAAGTGAGCCTGGAATTGCACTGATTGCTTAGAAAAAGGTGACAGGGAAATGATACGGGAAACATTGTGGAATTGATTGAAATCATCTTTTTTAAAGGTAAAACTAGCAGGGGAAACTATAAAAATAGCAGCTACTCCTGTCATGTTTCCTACATTCATCTTTCTCCTTCCTCCCCCATCAAAGCACTGCCCCATCTTGTCCATGGAGAAGAAAGACATTTTGGGGGAGAGGAAGCTGGAGACCTAGTCCTGGAGTGTGAGGAGGCCAGGCTGCAGTTCCCCAAACATCAATCATCTGTCAGCTTCCAACACTTTACTATCACAGCTTGAAAGTTCACTTATCTGATGGAAAACATCAGACCGTAATCCACAGTGGAGCAGGCACAGATTAACTTTACTGAGAGCACTCATGGCCTTTACAAAGAAAAGGACAGCCAAATGCAATTCAGTGGATGTATTTCCACTAAAACCCATGTGCCTGCAACTGTCTGGGTTGGAACACGCACAGGCTGGCTGCAATTCCCCTCCAAATGAGGTCATTTGAAACAGTACAGCAAACATTGCTAATGCTGCTGCATCATGCTGGGCTGTCAGACAGATCCCAGGGCTTTAATGCACTGCTGTATATATATTTATACAGTTGCCCATACTTATTTAATTAGGAAATGCAAATGCTGGTCAGAGACAAAGCCGAAAATGCCAGCAAAGGCAGATCATGCTTCCGTTCACATGGAGGGCCTCAGTGCTGACGAGACACGGCTGCATCAGCGGTTCCTTTCGCTCCTATCTGGCTCTGCTAAGTCCTATTGATTAACAGTAAACTGTCTGCAGGGATGTCATTTTCCAGGGGAGGCAGAGGGGTACGGGTGGAGGGTTGGGGTTGCCCCTAAGCTGACAGCTTGGTGGGGGGCTGTAATCATAGAATCATGGGATCACACAATAATTAAGATTGGAAAGGACCTCTAAGATCATCGAGTCCAACCATTAACCCAACACTGACGGATCCACCACTAAATCGTGTCCCCAGGTGCCACATCTACACGTCTTTTAAATCCTTCCAGGGATGGTTACTCCACCACTTCCCTGGGAAACCTGTTCCAGTGCTTGACAACCCTCCTGGTGAAGAAATTTTCTGTATTATCCAATATAACCCCCCACTCACCCCTGGCACATCTTGAAGCTGTTTCCTCTTGACCTCTCACTTGTTACTTGGGAGAAAAGACCTATCCCAACCTTTCTACAACATCCTTTCAGATATTTGTACAGAGTGATAAGGTCTCTCCTGAGCCTCCTTTTCCCCAGACTAAACAACCCCTGTTCTCTCAGCTGCTCCTCCTAAGACTTGTGCTCCAGATCCTCAAGGCTTGAGACACCATTGCCTGGACTGGAAAAGCTTGTGGTCTCAGAAAGAGATTGGGAAAGGTGGGGAAAGGCTGCCTGGGGATAGGACAACATAGAGGTGACTGTCTCTCCTAGGTCTGGTTCAAAATTTTGGAGTGCTGCAACTGTGGGTAGATAGGGACACAAAGGGGATGAAGGACATGGAGGGGATGCATGTAGTGTCCTTTCCAAAGCAGAGAGTGAATGTGCAGGATGGGGCTGCAAGAAGCAGCCTGGATGAAACATCCTTCAGAGCAGCTGACCCTCATTATAGAATCACAGAATCATGGAATCATAGAATTGTTTGTGTTGGAAGGGTCCCTAAAGACCATTTGGTTCCAATCCCCTGCCATGTGCAGAGACACCTTCCACTAGACCAGGTTGCTCCTTGTCTTCTCTTGGCTGGATTTGTGCATTCACCTGTAGGAAATGTCCAAGATTTGGATAGGGAGAATTTTGTGGTTTTGCTGTTTGCTGTGGAATTGTGAAAGGAAGGACTCAATTATGACAGCTTGTCAGGACATCCAGACCCCACCACACATCATCCCCCTGTCCACAACAGGTTGTGTCTGTCCCAGTCTGTACTGGAGGCATCACTCTCCCAGCAATGGCAATGTCCTCTGGTGTTGACAGATCCTCCAGGTTCAGTGCCCAGACGTGCAACAGCCTTGGTGGACAACGTGGAGGTTGATATGAGACAGCCTGATGAACCTTGAGGACATTTCCAGTGCTTCCATTTGCCACAGTTTTCCCCAGAAAGCTGCCCTTGTGCCATTAGGAGCAGAGTGACCAAGGGATGGGACTGATTGCAAGGCTGTACATTCTTCAGACTACAGCAGGGGGCTTGGGACTAGGTGATCTTTAAGCTCTCTTCCAACTCAAAACATTCTGTGATTCTATGGATTTCACTATATGAAAAGAAAAAAAGGCCAACAAAAGCCCAAGGAACCAACATGGAAACAATTTGAAAGTTCAGCTGAGTCTGCTTTCATCCTGAACAAAAAATAAACCCTTTGCCTCTCACCATCCTCATTTGGGTCTGAAGTAGGAACTGGGATGAGACTTTCAAATCAAAAATATCATCCCTCTGTCCCTTGATCTTGAAGGTTAACTCATCTCACAGCTGTAGGATGCTCATATTCTCCTGAATGGCACAGTTCAAAGTGGAAACACTAAATACTCATGATTCTACTTTCTCAGGGACATGTCTTTATGGTATTTACAATAAATGTTGCTGACTATATAGAGAAGTGCTTCTTCTACCAAAACCAGAGAGCAAAGTTTCAACCAGAAGTCCAGTGTAGACAAGCCTTTGGCGAGGAGTCTCAAATTAAGATTCAACCCTGGATGATTTTCCAGCCAGCCTGAGATTTTTTTCCTTCTTTATTTTTCTTGTCACAAGTTTAAACTCTGAAGTTAATGTTTGCTTCTCCAACCTCAGTGTTATTCTCTTGAAACAGTCACATTCTGAAGTGTTCATCTGTGCTAAATCCCCAGTGAGTTGTGCTTTGAAGAAATGGTGCTGGGATAATATTTGGTACCCAACAGAAGATTAGGAGAAGAGACATTCTGCCAAATTTAAAGTTTATCAGAATTGCTACAATACAGATTTAGAACAGAATGAAACTCGTTGGACGATTTTCTTAGCTTTAGCTTTGGCAAACCCTGCTGTTTTGATCTGCCTCCTATTCCCCAAAGAACCCTGAAAATAAAAGAGAAAATTGTTTCCAAATAAGAATAATTATAGCTTGCATAACACAGTCTTGCATTCAGTTACAAAGTCAAAGAAATCAATCAGGGCATCTCACTTGTACAAACAGTGTCTTCACTTTCATGGAGGAATGTTTCATGATGCCCCCAATCTCAAAAATATTCAGCTACACTTTGTTCTGGGCTTCAAAGTTCAAAAGTTTCAAAAAACCTAAACAATCCTCATACTTTCCCCCACTCCCTCTTTCTAAAGACCTGCCTTGAAAGTGGATTCCTAAAGTTTTGGGTTGAGAAAATACAGGTTAAAACATCAGTTTTGCCCTTCAATCTATCTCTGCTTGCTCCAAGATCTTTAATAAGTAAATAATTCTGGGATTTTATGCATTTGTTTCTTTCTTCTCTTTATTTATTTACTTTTTTTTTGGGCTGTACATACTTTGTGGCATGGATGTCTGTGCCTCAAGCTTTTTTCTCTCTGTCTAGCATGTAGGGAGACAGGGATCTCTGACTACAATACTCCCAATAAACAAATAATGAACAGTTCAGTAGTGGTTAGTTCTTTGGAGTAGGACACTATAATAAAGCCCATCCTAAATAACTGTCTAGACATGTTTTGGGAATAGGCTCTAATATGATAATTCTGGGGAATTTTCTTTCTGAAAGCACAGGCTTGTGGAGCAATGCCCTCCTACTCTAAAGTGTCTCTGCCAGCACCCTGGGATGCTGCACGGCCATGGCAATTATTGGAAGGATGGAATAGGTTTGCAGCAGTGCCAGCAAATTCCATGCCCTTGAGGAGGAGGGGAGGCAGCCTTGGTAGGAGCTGGGTCACAGGAACAGAAAGGCTGCTCTTCAGTAGCTGCTGCCCATGGGCTGGTGCTCTTTTACTCTACCACTTGCACATATTGAAACCCAGCTGCCTCCAAACAGTCTTCTGGTCAAGAAGATTACAGAGGTCCTTGGCTGAAGTTTTGTGGAGCGTACAGTTAGGGAAGAAGAGCACTGTGGGTCCTTTTTCTTCAGATGCAGGGTATGGTGTGATGTGACAGCAGTTTCTGTGGATATCCACAATCTGGGGTACCTGAAGGACCTGCCTTGCCCTCATTGTCTGTTTAGAAACCGAGTCACCATTTCCAATTGACTGAATGTCCCTTGGGAAAACCATAGCTGTGCTGGTGTCATTTTTGGGGCAGGGTCAGGAGATGGACTCGATGATCTTTGTGAGCCCCTTCCAACTCAGGATATTCTAGGATTCCATGTAGTTTCACCTCTCCAGACTTCACCTCCACTTATTTCCAAGTAAAAGAATAACAAGATATTTTCTTAGGTCCTGCCATTTCAGGGAAGGAGAACCACTGGGTACTTGCATAGTCATGTTGGAATCATGTTAACACAACCTATCAAAAAGATAATCTAAACTGGTTTAAAAACAGCTTCTATTTTTGCAGTGCTGATGAACCCACTTGTGCCCACAGAACAAGAACTGAGGGATCTGCAAATCCCAGGGCCAGTTGCAAGGCAGGGGAGATTTCCATTTACCTTTTTTGCTTCCTTTCCATGGAGGTCAGAGACCACGTGGGTGTTCCATCCTATTCCTTCCACCTCAGAAAGCCAACATAGGGATCAGATTCATCTTACTGATACAGATACCCAGCGTAGGTGTTTGGACTGAGGTGTCTCCATGTGATTTGGGAGCCCAAAGGAGATTTAGTTAAAATAGCTGGCAGCATCTGGGCAGGGATCCAGCTGGTCACATGTAGGTGCCTGATATAGAGTGAGTTATGTCACTGCTCAGACTATTGATCACAATGATGTTCAGTTCAGTTTTCCCAATACAGATGTGTAGCAGATAAATTGTGTGCTGGAAGTGTTGGCTTCATTGCCTCAGAGGGAACCTAAACTCGGTGGGTTTAATGCAGAAGATATCTATGAGTGGCTGGTTTGATGAGCTCCATCACAGTGAGAAGGGTGACAGGTCAGCCTCGATGGAGCAAAGAATCTCTACTGCATTACTTTGACAAATGTACAGAAAGACAGACAGGTGTTTGTCCCATTCTTCAGATTATGAGGGCAAGAAATTCATCTTCATTCTGCTACTTAGGTAATCAGGGACAAATATCTCCAGTTTTCGTCCCTGTTCCCTCTTCCTCTAAATAGAAAGAGAGAAATGGGTTCTGAACATCCCAAATCCACCAAAAATGGGTTCTGAATGGCTGAAGTCACTTGGTGTGTTCAGCCTGGAGGAGACTAAAGTGAGACCTCATTGCAGTCTAAAACTTCCTCATGAGGGGCAGTGGAGGGGCAGCACAGATTCATGACCAGTGACAGGACTCGAGGGAATGGCCTGAAGTTGTGCCAGGGTGGGTTTACATTGGATATTAGGAAAAGGTTCTTTTCCCAGAGGGTGGTTGGGCACTGAACAGGCTCCCCAGGGCAGTGGGCACAGCACCAAGGCTGAGAGAGATCCAGGAGCATTTGGATGATGCTCTGGGGCACAGGGTGTGACTCTTGGGGATGGTCCTGTGCAGGGCCAGGAGTTGGACTAGATGATCCTTGAGGGTGCCTTCTATTTTAGGATATTCTGTGATTCTGTGATCCCTGGGGATTATTTTCAAGAGGCAAAGCAAGTCTGAGCAGGAAATTCTTCACTGCCAGTGTTCCATTTTCAATTAGCTTTATGCATTCCTGTGGTTTGTGTTTATTTCCAGACGAAGATGTTAAGGCTCTGACCTGGTCCAACAAAAGCAAGATTCAGGTCCTGTAGACACATGTGACACACTGTGCAGTGCCCTTCATGGTTTGGTCACCACCAACACACCTTTTCTTCCTGCTGGACATGTGTCCTGTGTTCAGTGTGACACCAAGAATGTAACACCATGGCCTGGGCAATGGGAAAACCAGGACTGTGGGGTATACAGCCCATCCCCACAGAACCAACACAGCCAGGAATTCTTCCCAGTCCTTCTCATCAACATCTTAAACTGTCCACAGTCCTTCCCAGGCAGAGGGAGCTTTGTGGGCACAGGCTGGATTGTTGGGGAAACCCCAAAGGGAGAATGACTTCTTGGAAGGGAACCCCTTGCTGGCCCACCAGCCACATTTTTGGCTCTTGTGTTTGCAAGCTGTCTTAAAACTGAAGGTAAAGGAGCAGTGTGAACCCTATAGATATCCCTCATGACAGGGACCACCTAAGGGCTGAATAAAGCCTCTGCTACAGCCAGGAGTGCCAATAATGTGGGACAAGCCCATGTCAGTCATTTCCTACCAACATTTCCCATATGGGAAGCATTTTACACCAAAGGTTTCCTTAATTGCCATGCACTCTGTTTTCAGAGCCAAACACAGGAATTTATTTTGCTTTGGGGCCACGGCTCAGCTTAAGAATAAATTGCCTTTGGGTGGACACAGGAAGGGAGCAGGGTACATCCTGTCCTCCTGAGCTATCCCTCACCTTCCAGGCCAGGCTCAGGCAAGAACAATAAACAAGATGAAGCCCCTCCTGCCTGAATTCCCATGGCACGTGTTCCTCTCACGTGGCTCCTACCTGAGACCGAAGAGCTTGAGTGAGTTACAATAGTTTTACTCAGAGCCTCCCCTCTGCCCTGAGCCACAGGATCTTATCTGAGCACAAGAACCACAACTGAAAGTTTTTTCTTGTAGAAGGGAAAACATCAGAGATGTTATGAAACGTGTTCCTGGCTCTTGCCTCGCTCCGTGGTGGGTGGAATGATTTAAAAACACAAGTGCTCTCCCTCTCCTACCTGGCTCCTCTCTTTGCCACGATCCTAAACCTCACCGGAGGGCATTGAAAAGTTTCCCAGGTGGAAATGCCTGAGTGTTTTGCAGACTCGTGGCTCCTTCAAAATTGCCTCCATGCTTGGGCCCTGACCCTACCCATCTGTCAACAGGGCAAAGTACCTGTCTGTGAGCTTTTCCCAGGAGCACAGCGAAACTCACTTCCCTCTGCCTGGTCCCAACATGTTTCAGGTCGGATTAAAAACTACAGAAGGCTGATGCTGCCTTTTTAATGCATAGATGTGGGTTGATTACCAGGGAGTGGTCACTTCTCTTCTGCTTTCTTGGCAGGGGTAAGGAAAGAGAGGGAGAAACACGCTGGAGAGAAGCAATTCACCCTGTGAGATTCTCTCTGTGCACAAATCAGAAACATCTCAGGAATTCAAGGTGAAGCAGACACTACGGCAACAGTCGCAATTATTGTCCCAGGAAATATAACTTTCTTTTCCTGGAATTTCTGAGGCCAGTGACACAGACACACTCATGGGAACTGCCTCAGCTTTGAAGCATGTCAGAAATCCCAGATGTTTCCAACTCCATCCCCAGTTTTCAGCTGTCAGGATGATGGACAGCTGAGGTGAGTCCTTCCATCCCAATAGTTTTGGGATGCTATAGACTGTTTCAACTGAACTTGGCAAATAGAAAAAGGCTCCAAAAGTACTAATTCCAAGTAGTTTAATGTATGTAGGTAGCCTGAATGAAGACAGAGAACACAGTAATTCCCCCACTGAGGAAAGGTCTGTGCAGTGAACTCCTTCCTTACAAGGCACCAAAGAATTTAAATTAAAACCTGAGGTAGAGGGAAAGCCCCACTAGAAGCTCACAGGCATGGAAAGTCCAATCACGAGCTTCCAAACAACAAATCCAGGCAGGTTCTGTCATCCAGGAACAGCTTGTTTGGCTTGATTAGAATAAAATGGATGTAGAAATAATAAATAAACTTTCTCTCCTACCCCACGCAGCCTAGGATCTCCTAGAGGCTGAGATGGTTTTACATTTCCGTGGATGTCTTTCACAATAACTTCAAGGCTCTGGGCTGAAGCTGCTCAGTCTTGTGGAAACGTTGCCGAGGCTTTTGTGATGATAAACATGGTATTAAAATGGCTTTCTGTGATTTGCCTCCCCATAAACAATAAGAAGGTGTCGTGCTTACACAATGATTCAACTCCAGACCACTTCAAGGAAACAAGATTCAAAATTATGGCTTCTGTCAGCGTGAGGGGAAGAAGTTCTTCTCTTCTTCTTTGGGAGACAATACATGAAAACCTGGGAGCACCAGGTCTGGAAGAGTATGATGAAAGAATTCATGGAGTTCTGAAGATGAAGCATAATCACATTCCAGAGGAGGCTGTAACTCATATAAACTAAAAAGATCTGCAGGATTTCACCAGTTGCATGGGAAAGGAAAAGAAGCAAAGAGCTCCAAAGGATCCATGGCAGTACAAGGAGGGTCTTCTAGACTTGTACCCTGAAGGTACAGGATGGTAAAGTCATATAACAAGCAGTTATACAAGGAATCCCTGGAATTTAATGAGGAGCCTGAGGTCTCTCATTGAACAGGAGAGAGTAAAACAATTCTGGGAGAAGGGAGGTGGTCTCAGGGCTGGAGGGAGAGATGCAAACACTTATCTGTCCAGTGTGAGTCCCCATCGTACAGTCAGTGGTGTGAAAGGGGTTCCAGGTCCCATTGTAAATGTATGAGACATAAAACCCTTGGAGAAGTGTGTAATGCTCCCAGTCCTGGAAATTTATTCATTCTTTCTACCCTTCCTTGTTCATCTCCTTTGCCAACCCAGTGCCCTTCTGGATGAAGTTGCAGAAGAAGTGACCAGCACGACCACCAAGCCGCTTCCCTGGGCTGTCCTGTGTGGAAAAGGACATTATTGAGGATGTAGCTCCATCTACTGCCATAAAGGGAAATGTCAGTCTTCCACCGGCATCTGGCTTGGTGCATAAAACAAAGTGAACTCGGCATAGAAATTACTCACTCACCTTTTAAATTTAAAAAAAAAAAAAAAGGAAGAAAGCAAGCAAAACAAAACAACCACCCAAAACTAAACACAAAATCCCCAAAGCCAATAAAGACCCACTTATTGCTTTATAGTTTTGGGACATTAAAAATTCCAATGAAAACAATTCTAGAAAAGTGGAAAATAATAATATAAACATCTTTTTTTTTTTTTTTTTTTTTTTTTTGGTGCCCAGATCTCCAATTCACCCTCGAAAAGTTGTTTTACCTGCAATAATTACCCAGATTCTGGAAAATCTGCCCCAAAACACTGCAGCTTAATCTTACAGCAGAAACTTCAGATGGCCTTGGCCAGTGGGATGAGCTTGTTTTTAGTGGATCAGTTTTCCCCTGGGTTCTGTCACTGAAAGGGTAAGGACTTAGTGTAAAATACTGTTTTGGTTCTCCTTGTGGTCAATATGGAGAAGACAACAATTCCAGGGGGCAACTTCTCCTCCTCTTGGATGCCTGGGTAAGGATTTCATGGGTGTCCCTCTCCCTGAATAGACACAATGGGTGGAAGCTGCAGCAAGAGACAGCCAGAGATGGAAACAAGACCTTTTCATTTTAACTGTGAGAGTGGAAATGACTTACACAGGACAGTGCTATTGGAAAGGAAATATGGATTGGGTCTTCTCCCCTTAAACAAACAGTCCATCAGATTTGAGTGTGAGGAGAGAGCCAAGTAGAGCTATGAGTGTCTGGAGAAGGGCAAAATCCATAGTTGTGAGCACTGCTGGTGGGCAGAGCATGCTGGCAATGGATTGTCACAGCATGAGACTTGCCAAGAAAGCCAGCTGCAACTCTAAAGACCCCAAATTGCCAGTGACATGTCCCTGGTGGCATGATGTCACCCTGCATCTTGGTGCAAGTTCTCCATCACTGGAAGTCCTCCAGGAAAGGATCAGCAGACATGGACCAGTTGTAGGATCTGCAGGGTGAAGGTCTTTCACCTTGTTTGTTTTTTTCCTTTATTATTAGTTTTTATAGATCTGAGAATCAGTCTAATCTTTATCAAGGACTAATTAATATCAGCAACCTTATTAATGGCACAAAGACAGTGAGAGCAGAGGAGTCTCCAACAGCCCAGGAGAAAAGTCTTGCTCAAGGATTTAATCCAGGGGATTTTGCTTCTAATGTTAAAACAGGTTCTTGGCTGGTTTAAAACACCTAGGTGATATTTATTTGCCTCATCCCTCATTTTCCAGCTCTCTTTTCACTAGGAAAGGTGTTGCTACACCCCAATAGTGGTTTCACATCACACCAGGAGCAACTCCCAAGAGATGTAAGGCTTTCAGAAAGGCTTAGCTGGGAGCAGGACAAAGGAGGATGTGATCCAAGTGGGGACTCCTTTTGAGAGTAAAAAGCACCTAAAAGTATTAAAAACCTGCTGAAAAATCGAAGCTTTATCCCGAATTCTCTGAAATAGCCAGAAAGAGGTGACTGTGGATTTCAGCATCACTGGGACTCCTGAGGGACATGCGCTGTGTCCCGTTGGGATTCAGCAGCAGTCACTGGTAATACTTGTATTGATGTCAACAAAAGCAGGAGCCAGTCTCGGTTTGCAGAATCCAGGGGACAGTGCATTGGTCACCAGAGACAATGACAGCCTTTCTATTGACTTCACTGGGCTCAGGCTACGGCTGTGAAAGCTGGTCTTGTGTTACACAGAAAGGGAATGGCTTTGGGACTGCATAGCTCCAGGGATTAGTGATAAACAAAGAGCCTTTAACTTCTAGGTCAGTGCTCTGAACCTCTGCCAAGCTTCTGGCCACTGAATGCTGTTGCCATTTGTACAGAGGCAGCTGATGAATGAGTTTAGCAGTTCCTGGCATGGTCCTGGACAGAAAATGTCCATATCATTGCAAAGCCAGTCTTCTGTTTTTCCCTTTAAGAATCAAGGGGACTTGTGAGATAGATAATTTTGCTGCTGACAATGTTCCCAGATGTGTGGTACCTGCTGACAGGGAGCAGTTTTCCTTTCAGGAAAGATGTCCTCACTCATTTGGTTGGCCATAGCTGTGGTTGGGACAACATATTCCTGCTTAGCACCTGGCCCAAAGGTTTCAGCTGGTGGTCAAACAGATTAAATGAGCAGCTGTAAGGATCTGAATTTCAGACCAACCCATTCTGTCAGCTGTGTCTCCTCCTGGGCAATCCCCACTTCTGTCTGTCCGTACTCAAACAGGTTTAACCTGAGCTGTATGTACACCCTTGCAGGTTGAGGTGAGTCCTGGATCCCTGAGCTGATGCTCCTAGAGCTGATATTCATTTTTCCCTGGTCAGACATCCTGTGAACTTCCATGATTTAGCTCTGTTTCATAGGATCATCAGATATTTCTTCTGGGCTTGTAGCTCATCCTCTTCTCTGGGAAGGGTTGAACATGGGGGTAGGACATGATGTAGAGTTGTATCAAGAGGCATCATAACCAGGGTGTTTGCCTGCTAGGGAATTGCTTTTTTGGAAACGAAAGTTCAAATATCTACTTTCCCCACTTATTTTCCACTGTTTTCCATCCATTCAGTATTTCTCCTTGCTGGTATCACTGACCTGTGGTACTAAGAGGTCAATAATGTGCATAGAAAGAGGCACAGTCTGGGACTCAGTGCCTCGGCTGCAACACCGCAATGCCAGGACCTGACCCAAAATGACATGATACGGGAGACTTCCAAGCATGTTGTGATCCCCCCCATCTGTCCCTGACAAACTAAAGTGGTACCAGTAGGCAACCCAGAAAAGCAGATGCTCTCTCAACCACCAGAACTTCTCAGACCTTGTGTGATTTGTACCCCAGCAGCTTTTTGGGTTTGTTTTGTTTACTTTTTCTTTTCCAGAAGCTGCTTAGCAATTTTTAAAAACTATCCAGAGTTTAGGAATAGTGAGCTGTGTGGGTCTGGCTGTGAAAGATTTCCCTCACCACGTTCCCACTCATACTGTATTTATTTTAAAAGTATGTAAGATATCACAGAAATAGGGACAGAAAGGAGGATGCTCGTGTGACTGGAAAAGCTTTTCCAGGAGGGGCAGCTCTTTCCAAACAAGTGATTGGGAGGACAAATTGGCAGGAAGAGTAGGCTGGTTATTACAAAGAGTCAAGGAAATTGCAGGAAAGGCTTACTAAGTAGAGATCTAAAGAAAGATGAGGATTTGACCTCGGAATTCAAGGCCCACCCACTGGATTGGTGCACATGTGAGCCATACTGCAATTTTCTACTGCTTGGTTTAGTCACCTCCAAACACTCAGCTATCAAATTGCTGTCAAATTGCAGGTGACTCTCAGAGCCTAAAAAAATGACAGGCTGAAAATTCACAGGCATTTTCAGGGGAGGATTGACTTTTTTAGTGATTTGTGTCTATGCCTTGTAGGAGGGAACCTGGAGTGGAGACTTCTAGATATGGCATCAGCCCAGTTTGTGTGGGCTGAGGGGAGAAGACTGAGTTGTTTCAGGTGTGGAAATAGCAATATCAGCTTGTTGGTTTTCCCTGTGTCACTGACACCTCCATGGACTGCAATTTGGATGCCACCAGGATAGCAACTCGAGACACCTCCCCTGGATGTGGTTGGACTTTGATGGCCCTTGTGGGTCCCTTCCAACTCAGAATATGCTATGATCCAGTGGCATGGCTCTGTGAGGGGGAAACCATTTCAGTTTTGATGGAAAAAAACCACCTGAGAAAAGGTTACACCCCAGTCCTGCCACAGCAGAGTCCCCATGAAGATGGGAAAGACACACATCTGAATGATCTACTCTGGACTGGGAAGCTGAAAAATTAGAGAAGGGAAAGAGATAACTCAGTGCTAGTCACTCAGAGTCCAAAAACACAGAGCAGAATTCTCTCTCTTCATGAAAAGTACATCTGCATAATGTTTTTTAATGTTTTGGAATGTCTCTACAGGAAGGAAAGAGATCTCCCTTTAGCCTCATTTCCTTTGGGAAGACACTTACACCCCACTGAGGTCCCTGACACCAGTTGGCTGGTTCTAATCCCAGTCAGGGGAGAGGGAGATGTCTCCCAGGAATTGGCATGGCCATGGATTTTCCAAGCAAGTGGCTGGCTGGAAAAAAGAGTCTCTAAGGGCTCGTATGAGCCCCTAATGAGGGGAAGACAAAGTCACTGGGCACAAAGAAGCCCCGTGAAACAACAATGGACATAATACTTGGTTCATAAATGTCTCAGTCATGTGCTGACAGAATTTAGACACAGAAGGCAGGCAAGGAAGGATTTTGACTCTATGAGGAACCGGTTTCCTCATTTTCATTAAAATTTGTTAGTCTGGCACATCTTTTTCCGAGCGAGTCTCACATAATCACACGACTCTGGGAGCAGTGAGTTGCCATCTGCTCCATCTCCCTGGTAGCTGATCCCTCTTTTCCCCATGTTCTTTTTGATGTTGGCTCCGTGTTGTCCAGTGCCTCAAGTCTCATATACATGTGAGTGACCAGCTTTTCCTTAGAGAGGGCCAAAGAATCTGCATTGCACCCACAGTGACTGAGCAGCCTCTCCCAAATGCTGACTGGGGTGGGAATGCTGCAGACACAGCAGATCTGAATTTGGTTACAGTTTAATCCTGGAGAGAGCATTTTTTGTCACTAGTTTTTGCATTTGCCATCTGGCACTTTCTGCCTGGACTAATGAGGGGTTTCATAGAATCCTAGAAACATTTAGGTTGGAAAAGATCTCTGAAGTCATTGAATCCAACCATTAACCCAGCACTGCCAAGGCAGACACTAAGCCATGTCCCCAAGTGCCACACCTACGTGTCTTTTAAATCCTTCCAGGGACCATCCCACCATGCCTTCCAGCTCCTCCTGTTTGCTGCCAATGCTGCAGGCACTGGTGTAGATGCACTTCAGCTGGGTTATTGATCCCACCACCTTTTTTTGGGGAGAAGCCCTAATTTCTACCTGTCCATTTTCAGGTACTCCCATGGTTCCTAACACGTCAATAACTCTTGTTTAAAATACCCTCAGAATTAGAAACACGCAAGGCTCTCTGTTGGTGGGTGGCAGCACCATCTTGTGTTCACTCCTGGAGAAGGGACAGAAGCTTTTTTTCTTCACTGAACAAGCTACAGATTCTCAATCTCTTTGGCAGCTCGCCTGCAAAAAAAATGATAATTATTGGCAAATCCTGAATTAACTTATGACAGAGGCATAAAGTCTAGGCCAGGCTCCATTCTCCATCCCTCAGGGTCTCCAGGCAGCACTTTTATTTTGTTTGCACATCACAATTGCTTAAAGATGTGTGCCACTTGTATCCTAGGAGGTCCTTATTCCTATCATATGTGCTCTGGGAAGTTACTAAACCCACCCTTTAAAATCAGACATCTGATTGTTTTTCCCACCCTGTAAAGTTTCTGTGCACAGAAACTTTGCATTATCTAGTTTGATGGGCTATATCTGGACTTGATTATCATGTTATTAAATCCAAGTAGAAATTCCCTCCCAGAAAAACCTCTTGAAACTATTAAAGGCAGTTTCCATCTGTTTTCAAAGAGAATTTGTACAAAAAAGTCACTCCAGGACATTGATATAGTGCAATGAGATTAATTAATTACTCCTATTATTTCACATTTGAGTATGTAAATAAATCTCTCAAGTCTCTTCCTGCAAGTTTGTAACTTCTCCATGTCTCCAGTCTCCAGATTTCCCATAGGCAGGATCAAGTCTCGTTCATTTGCAGAGCAGCAACAAGAGACATCAGCACTGAGGTACCAAATCACACTGGAGGCATCTCTGTATGATGATGGAGGGGTCACAGAGAAAGGGCAGGACTGAGATTTATGCAGGAAAACAGGATTGTATCTCCTCAGGGTGGGAGATTTCACCTCTCCGGTCAAAGAAGTTCTCAGTGTCACTCAAGTGTTTTGGTCAGCAGGCTGTCAGAGAAAAGGCCTGGGGAAGAGCAGGTAATGGTAGCTCAGAAATTCACCTGAATCACAGAGAAAGAGTGAAGAATTTTCTGTGTGCTTGGAAAATGTCTGCAGGAGAGGAGATGTGCATCCACCTATCACACCATGTGCTGATGTAAAGCAATGAGACCATGGTGCAGCTCTACACCAGCTGGTGGGTCCTGACCCTTTAAAAACCTCTGCTCAGAGGCATCTTCTCAGGCTCAGCTTAGTGCTGGGACTCTGTTTCCCCATCCCTGGTCTCACAGACTGGTGTCTTCTGCACTGGAAAAGTCAAGTATGCACCCCTTGCCTGAAAAAGTTGGGCACTGACAGGTTGAATCTTGCCCAGTCAAACTACACATACAAAAAAGGTGCCCCTAGCAGTATTTGTACTTGTCCTTCTCTGCAATTTCTACTGTGCTGCCCAGTTTTTCATCTAGATCTGCACTAGACCTTTGTGAGAGAAACCAAGTGACATTTGGCCAGATTTGAAGCAGTGACAGGTTTGCTGCTGGTTGCAAAATATTTGTGTCATAACAGCTGTTTGTGAAAACTGTGAGAGTAGAGACCACGGTTTTGAAACAGGGATGAGGTTGGCCATCATTTATTCCTTGATGGCACCTGCTTTGAGGTATAACTAGGAATTCCCACAGTGGGCCAGGTTTGCCTGGACATACCTACACCAGTACAGATACACACTCCATGTATAACTATGTAGATAAAAGTGGTCAAGTGTGCTGGGAACATTATCGGCCACTGCCAACGTTTGGGAAATGATAGAACATTCCCTGGCACAAATTTGGCTTATTTCTACTGGGTTACACCCAAACCATTCCCACATTTGGCAATTAGTCCAATCCAGGGACCATTCCCAGCTCACAGCCAGGCTTTGGCAGCTGCCAGGTCAATGCCACAGAGTCAAGCTATGACATATAGGGTGGCCCCAGTACAAGGGAGCATCCCCTGGCATACTTATTTTATTAGTGTGAATGGTTTTAACTCCAGTGCACTGGAAAGATGGGAAGTTTTACAGTCCAGATGGAAAACAGGAGACAAGAGGTTGATACAGGAAGAGGGAAAATGCAGAAAATATCATGAGTAGGGAGGAGGTTTTGCACTGACATTACCTGCCCACCAAGCCATGACAGTGTGGGAAATGATAACACAGCTGGAATACATTTGGAAAAGCCTCCCCTTTCAATCCCAGCCACATGGTTTGGGCACTGGGTTGTGGATTTCTTACCTAGGGACAGGGCAAGCTGTGATTACACATCTTTTTAAAAAAAAAATAAAATAATTCTCTGATGGTTTTGTTTCAGCTGAGCTTTTTTCCAACCAGCTTTGCTGAAGAGCTGCCACCAAATTCCCAGGACAGAGTTAACAACAGCACAACAGCTCTCAGGCAACACGAACAGCACAGATGGCCCAATCCAGTTCTTATTCTTGAACTGATCCGAATTTTAATCTGCTACTGAAAATATTACAAATGTGCTTATGAGTGTATGCGTGTACCTCTCGAGACACCCCTCCAACAGCTTGTCCAAGATCCCCTTTCCTCACTGGCTCCACAGCCCCTCATGTTCACAATCCCATTCCAGCTGCTGCCTTTCAGACTTCTGCTTGTTGGCTGGTTCAGCCTGAGGTTTGCCATGTCCCAGTCTGCTGACTCCAAGACCACAGGAGAACAGGGAAAGAAGCCATTTGAGAAGGTCATTGGTCACATGTTCCCTCTTGCTCGATGGGTTTGGACTTAATGAGGGAATTCAGGGGTGGAGGCTGGAGATGAAGAGATATATCCATGAGGACAGTCTACCAATCTGTGGCAAGGAGACAATTTCCATTGAATAAGGTGTTTAGTGACACAAGGATGTCAAGGAGAGTGGTAAAGGAGTTTAGAAAGATGTTGAGGGTAAGGCTGTGTGAACTGGTGAGGGTGAGCAGAAAGGGGGCTGGCTGCTGAAAGACAAGGGTGCATCTGACCAGGCAATGCTTGTAGGGACTGGGACAAGTCTTAGAGTATTATAGCAAAACTTGGAGGTTTAGCATCCAACTTGCCCAGAGTCCCTCATTTATCACGAGTCTTACCACTGGCTTCTGCTGAAGCCAGGCTTGCCTAGTTATTTTAAGTCTGCAGCACAGAGGTGACAACCTTATTCCATGTTGCGACCCCTGGTGTCACACTCACGTGTGATGGCAGCGGCAGAAAAGGAGGAAAGGAGAGTGAATTATCATCTAGGAGTGTGTGGTGTTACTAGTTAGGATTGTAATGTGAATAAATTGTATTATTCCCCAGCCATGCAGCTCTTGCACAGGAAGCACAGAGGAGGCCCAGGGGTGGAAAAAGTCAATTGTGTCCCTCCCGTAGGAGAGTGCATCATCACAGGATCATTTATTTGGAAAAGACCTCTAAGATTGTTGAGTCCAACCATTTAATCATAGAACAATTCAGAGGGCTGTGAGTAGCCTGTTCTCCTGCCCTGAGCAGGGGTGGCAACTTTTGCTCCCTCTGAGCTCAGAAGGGGCCTGGAATAATTCATGATTCCCACCCTGTGGATCTGAGACCAACCTGGCTCATGCAGCTTCAGGCTTCTGTGTAGGGAACGATGTGAGGGTTGGGAATTATCAGTGCAGCCTCTCAGCAGCAGGAAATCAGCTATGATTGCCAGCTCATTTCATTGCTACCAACAAATGGCTGTCAGATAAAAATGACTTTCTTTCATGCCCAACCTCAGCTGGATTCAGCAGCTGTACAAGTGAAGTGGATGTATGTAACAGACTCAGACAACTCCAGTAGTCAGGAATTGTGGTTCCAGGCATAAAAATGCCCCAGATTTACTACATCACATCAATTACTGTCAAACAACTGCAGTGGAGATTCACTCTAATTTCAAGACATGCTCACAACTGTTATTCTGCTGCATTTACCTTCCATGCATATTTTAATGAGTTATAAATGAGTTTGCTGGCAGAAAACTCCACTCAAATAGCTGATTAAAGCAACTCATTAGGAGAGCTGATTTTAAATTTGCAAGAGTCAAATAGGCACACTGGAAATAAGCTCAAAGTGTAACACTCACCCAGGTGGGCACAATAAAAATGCTACCTCGACTGGGCTGGGATGGGCAACCAAAAATCACAAATCACAGGCTTGGTCATCCAGAGCAACAAAATAGCTTCTTTAATTCTTTGTTTTCTTGGGGAAAAAAACTGCTAAAAAGCTCTGGCTCATGAATTCAGAGCTATTTCCAACTCAAGGGCATCAATTCATGGGATCAACACTTAAAATCAGACTGAGTTTTTGACAGAAAGGTGCTGCTTGTGGAAGAATTACAAGTAATTCAAGGAAATTAGGCAATAATTGACCAACAGCTGGGATTCAAGGCTGAAGAAAAATCCCTATTTGCTGATTCCAAGAACACAGTAAAAGAGGGAAATAAGTTTTTTGGGAAGATTATTGGTCATGTTTTCCATGTGTAACTTGTGCTGTCCTCCACACTAGGGCAATTTGGTAGGACCAGCTTCTTTCAGGAAAGCTCTTCTCTTCCCCCTTCAGTATTCTGGGAACCCTTGAGGTTCTTGTGGGTCAAAAGTAGAGATCCAGAGTAATTTGGCAGTACAAATGTGTTTATTGACTTGCCATGAGCAGGAACAATTCATCATGTCTGTATGGCTGTCTCCATACCAAGAAATTTAACAGCAAAGGACCTGGATTGCAATTATTCAGTTACTAGAGATTTTTTTTTTATAGATATAAAAAAATTGAGTTCTTTCTAGCTGAAAAACTTCCAGACAATTTCTACCACCCAAAACTTATCATGGGTCACAGGGCAATTCAAAAGTCAGTTTTGATGGGACCTGTCTTGGAGGTGAAAGAGTTGCACTTGATGGAGGTGAACAGGTTGTCACATGGGACCTCAGGACCACAGGAGGAGGCGTGACCAGGGTGAGTTTCTTAGTAGGTAATCTCTCTTTTCTGTTTATTAATTTTCTTTTCAATAGATCCAGAAGTTGAATGGGGCACAAAGAAAGATAAGGAGAGAAGAAATCAGAGAACAGGGTTGTTAAGTCTTACTTAGCTAGAAAAGGAGGAGGAAAATGAACTCTGAAATCCTTTGTTTCCTCAAATTGGTTCCAACAACGTGTCTGGGGTGCTAATTTTATGGGTACACTGCACAATATGACGTCTGAGCTATGTCCTAAATTCAGCTCAGATGCCTGAACTTTAATTACTTCTTCCTCTTGACTGTACAGGATGGCAGAGTCTGTTAGACTTGTGGTTTAGGTGACCGTAATCACTGACCAGTGATTTCACACTGGAAGGAAAATAACCATGTAGATGGAGCCAGTGTTTGACTTTAGGTAATTAGCCAAGTGATCAAAATCAGACTCAGGATCAGGAGGCTGTCCTGGACTGGATTCATAGTGCTGGCAACTCCTCATGGGTTTAAGTGACATGCCTAGCTGGGATTCTCATCTTTTACTCTGCCTTCCATGGGAGCTGCTGTGAGTGGTGCTTGGAGGAGTGACAGCAATAATTCATCAAAGCTTTCTCTTGCAGGTTTATTCTGGTAAAGAAGAAAAGTAGTTAGAATAAGAGATTGCTTAGGGTTGAAAGGGACCTTAAGGATAATCTGGTCCAATGTCCCTACCATGGGAAGGGATGCCACCCATCAGGTTGCTCATGGCCCCATCCAGCCTTGCCTTGGACACTACCAGGGATGGGGCAGCCACAGCTTCTCTGAGCAACCTGTGCCAGGGGCTCATCACCCTTGTAATAAAGAATTTCTTCCTAATATCTCATCTAAACCTACTCAAGTTCTTGATTTAAACAGAAAATGGAAAAAAATTAGAAATATTCCATCTCCTTTGTGGGCCAGAGACCAACAGCATTGAGGGAAAGGACACAATTTGTTTCCCTGGGGAGGCGTGACAGGAGTGCAAAGTAAAAGGGGAACAATTGAGGCAACAAATGCTCTTTTTATGTGGGCTCATCCCTTGAACTCCCAGGACCTGCTGGACATGGCCTGTCTCCTCCCATCATTTTAATCAATAATATTGCCTTCTCCTCAAAGGACACGGGCTGGACATCCCATCTTTATGTACTGGTTGTAACCACACCAGTGGCCAAAGAGCTCCTTCTTCCCCAAACAGGTGGCTTTGTCAAACACTCTGGGAGTGGAGAGGTGTGATCACAATGGTGTTGCACTGGGCAAAAATCACTCACCACTCCTGTCCTGTTGGCCAATTCTTTCCTTTGTCAGGAAGGCACTGACACAACAGTGTCTTGAAGAGAACAAGGCAGCTCAGATGGGTATGCTGGATCTGTCCTTTTCTATGCAAAGAGTTTCAGCCAGTACAGTAGCACCAAATATGGTTGAGATTAGTCCCCTTGAAGTCTTTCTCTGAAATTTTACTGGAAATTGGTTGATTATAAGCCAACTCTGTCTTGGAGAGCCTTCTTTCATGCCATTGTTTGGGTTTGAACTTGTCTGTTCCTGATTTTTGAATCTGACTCAACCACACACAAGGGTGATGTACTTGCAATGTGTTTTTCTGTTTCAGAGAAAAAAAAAGTCTGTGAACCATGAGAAAAAAGAGGCTGGTGCCATTGCCATGGGAATAAGTGGTTGTAGTTACAAGAAAGAGGAATTCTGAGAAAATAGGACATTTCTCTGGCACACAAGAACTAAAAAGTTCGTAAGAAGTTTTCTGCAAGTCCAGACTCCAGAGCTGCAGGAACCTTCCCCTGTTAATGAGCTCAGACTGATGATGAGCAAATCTCCCCGATTTTAGCTTTTATATTTTTATACTTTTTAAAAAATTTAGTTCATTCTGTTTGAAGGGTGAGGAGAACAATTTCAGGAGAGACAAAATCCACACATGAAAGTACACCTGTACACCTTCAAATCACTGTCCACCAGGAGCAGCTTGCAGAGGACACGAGGCTTGGATTTAGGTTTACATCTGTGCTCAGGCAGGGCTGCAAGTAAAACCAAGGGCATTTAGTAACTAAACACTGGGAATTCATTATATGAAAACAAACCACATAATTATTCCTGGAAATAGAGTGTTCCCTTTAACCAGAAGAGATATAAGTTTCAGTTTTTGGCTAAGTAGGGCTGCCTAGAAGTGAAGAGTGTTATGGACCCAGAGCCAGTGAGGGAAGGGGAGATCTCCAGTGAGAACATCACCCAACCAGGCTAATAAAGTACAAATTAAGACAGATGTTGCAAAAGAATGAGCTACAAAGATCAATGATGAGATGGCTGCTCAAAGCACCCCTCAAATAGCTGTGACTGACAAATGAGTTGGTGAAAATTAAGTCTGTGTGAAGACAATTCCTGAGTAGAAGATGCTGTGAATTTTCTTTTTCTTCCCACTATTTTGATTTTTTTATCTGGCTCTGAAGCTCCAGTATCCAGATGCTGGATGCACAGCTCTGGAGCTTCTGTCCTTGCATGTATTAGTTACTATGCATGGAAAAGTGAAAACCATTATTTTTTAAGTTGCAGTTATGTCTAGAGAGTCCATCCAAGTCTCTTCTTAGTTTTTATAAATGTACAGACATGGAGAGACCAGATCTGTGCCAGAGACCTTAGGGGAATGGCATTCTGCTATGTCATCTAAGGTGACTTCAGGCTTCCAGTTTCCACTTAAAGGAAGTTAAGCATCTCAAAATTCTGAAAATATAAAGCAATGAGTTACAGTCTGATATTGAGATTCTACCTGATCACATAAAGCCAGCCTTCCTATGAAGCTGGTATCTCTGAAGGCTTTGGAACACCACTGGGAAACACTGGACATGAGGGCTTAGCAGAACTTGGGCTGTCTAATCCTGACTGGAGTGACTTTGATCCTGTTTCTAGGATCTAGGATCCTGTTTCTCAGGGATGGGGTTTGTGGGTCACAGGTTCTTCCACTGTCTAAGCAGTGCTGGAAATACATCAGCAACAAGCCATGCATGGGGAAGGCAAGATCCATAAGAGAAGGGTTGTGGCTCACAGAAGTCAGATGGCATTTTGAGCTCTCCTGTACGTCTCCTTCACTGAGCTGAGATCTGGCTGTGCTCCTTGTGCAGCCCTAAGTTGTCAGTTCTGTTGCTTTTCCACCACTGCACATGCTTTTCTGCTAGCCTTTGATTTCCTCTGCATCTTCAGAAGCTGTTTACAGACCTCCACATTCAACGAGATTAAAAGGAAATTCTGAATAATTCATTTGAACGAGGAATTGAACTGCAGTGAACTGTATGTTAATAAAAGTGCCCCTCTCCTCTGTGCAAACACTTTAGCCCTTGCAAAGCAGGGAATTCACTGCATCTGTTGAATTCACAAGTGGCTTTATTTTTTTCTCTTTTTTTTTTTTTTTTTTGTTTCTGTTTGTTTTGTTTTAAATAACTGCCTAATAGCTGGAACCAGCATTGTGTTCCTCCTGCTGACTCACTGGTTTCCAAAAGCTCTGCAATGAGTGTGACATCTTTAAACACCACAGAATATACTGTTTCCTTTCAACCAGGCATAATCTGCAGTGATTCAACTCATGTAAAAGAGCCATGTGGGTAGAAGTGTCCCAGCTGAACACGTCACCCTCCATACCTCCAGCCTCTGTGCCTTGGACCTGGCATGCTGTTGCCATTCAAATGCTACTTACTATGGCAATCCTTGCAAAGGTTTGGCCTTTGTTTCAGAAATCATTTAATGAATGCGGAATTTGGCTGAGGCGAAAGAGTTCATGCTCGTTAAAGTGGATAATTCCAATTCTTGCCTCTCCTGGCATGTGGAGTGTACTGTCAGTGACTACAAAGTGGTCCTACAAGGGATGTCATCCAGAGGGACCGAGACAGGGTTGAGAGGTGGGTCTGTGCAAACCTCCTGAAGTTCCAAAAGCCCAAGTGCAAGGTCCTGAACCTGGACCAAGGCACTGCCAAGCACAAATACAGCCTGAGTGGAGAATGGAGCAAGGGCAGCCCTGAGGAGAAGGGTTTGGAGTCGTCGGTGGGTGAGAAGCTTGACATGATCAGGCAGCACATACAATCCCAGAAAGCTCTGGCACCCACAACATAGGGAGGACGTGGAGCTGCTGGAATAAGGCCAGAGGAGGACACAGGGATGCTCTGAGGGCTGGAGCACCTTTGCCATGGAGACAGGCTGGGAGAGCTGGGGGTGTTCACCTGGAGAAGAGAAGGCTCCTGGAAGACCTTAGAGCCCTTTCCAGTGCCTAAAAGAGCTCCAAGAGAGCTGGAGAGGGACTTGGATAAGGGCATGGAGTGATAGAACAATGGGGAATGGCTTTAAACTGAAACAGGGTGGAATGAGATTAGATATTAGGATGAAATTCTTTCCTGTGAGGGTGGTGAGGCACAGGCACAGGTTGCCCAGAGAAGCTGTGGCTGTCCCTGCATCCCTGGAAGTGTTCAAGGTCAGGCTGGATGGGGCTTGGAGCAACCTGGGACGGTGGAAGGTGTCCCTGCCCATGGCAAGGGGGCAGAATGAGATGATATTTTAGGTCCCTTCCAACACAAATTCTAGGATTCTATACAGGGTACCCCTCATAGGGTACCCTGGAGTTATAAAAGAGTGAAAGAGTAAAAAATCCATCCACTAAAAAGCCCCTAAAATCATTGCCTGGCAAAAAGTATCTGGAGCTGAGCATTGAACCAGGAAGGGTATTCAGGGAGAGCAGAGGCTAATTTTGTGATTCTTCTGTTTGCTCTCTAATTTAGGGGAAGTCTCTCCATTGTGGTCAACATCAGTTCCTTGTCTGGAAAATGAGGACAGCATCGTGTCATTTTTTTGTGCACTCGGACCAAACCCTTCAAGATTTCTCCTCTGTGCATCTCCAGGGTTGAACACAAGAGGGCTTTTCTTCTGGGTGAGGTTTCAAGAGAGCGCCGCAAAATAATCGGTGAGTTCTCTTGTGTTTATGTGCAAAGGCTTCTTATTTGCTTTTTGGAGACTGTTTGAATGTTTGCTTGTAAGAATGTCTGCAGAAAGTTAAGTTGTCAGGAGAATTGGGGAGAATAAATATTCATGAGAATACTCTCGCTGCAAATGCTTCTGTGGCCATCTGTAAAAGGTTTTTTATTATTCAAACAATGCTGAGCTTTTTGCAGATAATTTGCCAACACCAAAAAAAAAGAGGAAAGGGTGTTTTTTTCTTTTTTGTTTTTTCCCTTTTCTTTTGGGTTTTTTTTTTTAAGAGGCAGCTGATGCTGTAGTGGCAAAGTCATCATCTCTGATATGTGATTTAATATCCAACATGTGACATAAACAGCCAGGAAGCAGTAATGAGAACACTACTGTCATGCTATCAGAAAGACATAAATATGTTTAAAGCAACTATTTTGAATGGAGAACAAATTAGTATAACTACCACCTGTTTGTGAATAATTAAGGCAAACAAACAAAATAATCTCAATACATCAAATAACTTGTTTATAGCAGCAATTCTCTTTACTGTTGGTGTGATGCCTTAGTGTTGTTACACAGCAACCTTCTGCTCGTGAGCAAAACTCTTCATTGGGGGAATGTTCTTCTTTATTGACGTGAATCAGGAGTAAAACAAACAACTTTTCCTTTATTGGTCTTTTCATGTAATGTCTGTTTTTTACCACACCTGCTTTTTCAGGAACATTGGTAATCTCTTTTCCCTAGGAAAGGATGTGTGCAGAGATAATATTTACCCTTTGCTAAGATCACCCTGTGGCAATTCTGGAAAGTGGGATTTTACCCAATTCCTTTCTCTATTGCCACTATCACAAAACCATATTCTCTGTTGATTATTCCATTCATTCTTTTCTTTAAGTTTGGAGCTGAAAGGGAGGAAAAATTGGGAGGATCTCTGTGTTCTGAGACTTCTCACCGTGGTTGGAGAGATGTTTGTGCACCATGAGGGCCATTGATCTGACCCAGCTATCAGATTTGTCATTATATTTTTTTCCTATTCCACAAGTGTTTTAACCAAAAATGACTGAAACATTTGATGTGCTCTTAAACTCCACACTATCCTTCAGAAGTGATTTCTACAAGTTAGTTATTCATTGCATGCAAAGTTATTTCATTTTTTTTTAATTGTTTTTCTTATGAGAGTGTGTAAGAATTGCTACTTCCCTGCACTCATATGTATTCCAGCCTCCCAATATTCCTAGGCTGTGGCTTCTGCTGAAAGTCCTGGGGCCAGATATTTCATTTACCTCTGCATTGGAAGGGTGAATCTCCTTTAAAAATCAAGTCTTTGGGATCTCTCACTTTTCCTTCAAATGGAGAATTTCCCAAAGCACCTTGAATCTGCAAGAAATTTCAGCTGAAAACATCCCGACAGAATCTGCTCAGGGTATTTCAATTTTTCTGAAGCCACTCCTTGAAAACTTTGCAAAAGCCCCAGGAGCAAAGGGGAGAGTTTCCTCCTGGCTCATTGCAGCAGGGTGGGAAGAAAGCAGGGAGCTGCTCCACATCATGGATGGAAATCAGGGCTCAGGAGATGAAGGCAGTGAGATTCCAGCGTGTTTCCTCCTGCAGCAGCAGCGGTGAACACTTGAGGGAAGCAATGTCCTTCCAGAGGAGGCACCTCCAGTGTTTCAGGGGACAGGAACAGCCCTGCCATGGGTTTGGGTGCAGAGCTGCAGCATGTCCTGCCTGAGTGTGTGTGAACGTGGCTGTGATGCTGAACCTCTTGTGATGTGGCCTCTTGGTCCTCGGCTGAGCTGGAGCTGAAAGAGGTTAATGTGAAAATAACAGGGAATCTGCCCACAGGAAAAGTCTCTTCTCTCCCAAACAAATATTTGCAAGACCTTTTTTGGTGGGAGGGAGGTGTAAAAACATCCCATTCCCCAATTTGATCCATTATTATCCCTTTGAACACTTCTCTTGGAGAGACTCAGTTTCTGCTGCAGAGTTTGTGCTGATTCTCATTGATGGGCATAGACATGGATCAGGACAACATGGCATTTACACGAGGGATAAGAGAAGCCCAAGCTCAAAATCATTTTTATTTCTTCAAATCTCCTCTCTGATGCCTAACCTTAGAATTTTAATCTCTTTTTTATACCTAAGATGATCTTTTGGAGTCACCACCACTCAGAGTAGCTGGGTACTGTGTGGTTCATGGATGGAGGAACAGATGGATTTTGAGCATGGACTTCACAACCCTCTCAGTTCTGAAGGACTTTATACATATCAAACCTGAACCAAAATCAATCAGGATACACTTCATCCATGGCTTTATACCATGCCCTGCCCTAGACCCCAACTTGAAAGTCACACACAACAGTGAGTTTGGGCCCAGACTCTGAATTTATGATGAAAAATAAATTTCCCTCCCCTCTCTGAACAAAACTGGCTTGCACTTTGCAGCTCCTGTCCTCCTGCTCTCTCTCCCTCATCAATTCTCTTCTCCCTTTCACACATCAGCTGCAAACATCTCATTTGGCTGGGATGCTGAAGGCAGGCTCATCTCTAGCAGTTCCAGACTGTTAATTCAATCAGCTCTTACATCAGCACTAACATAAGTAAGTGAAAAAGGCTCTTGAATTTCATCACCTTGTTAAAAAACGCGGATGGATTTCTGGAAGAATTATTCGATCCGCTTCACTAGGTTTTATAAAGGTTTGCACACAGCATTTAAACTATTATTATTTACTTTTAACAAGCTATTTATGTCCTACTCTCAACTGCCTAATCAATAGTGGTCTCCCATCTGTTCTGAGATCCTGACATCAGCACATTTCAATTCTGCACTGAGTGAGTAAAAAGGAAGGAATAATTTAAACACAGCGAGTGAATGAGAGAGAAAGAGCCTGAGAGGGACTGATAGGAACTAAATCTCCATGTCCACAGATGGCCAGGCATGCAGGAATTGGGGATACGAGTCCTAAACTTGCTGAGGACATTGGTGAGAAAGTTGAAGGAAGATGCTGTGACTTGGAGTTGATTAATTTGTTTCCCTGATCCAAAAAATATTTTTATACTCATTAAAGCTACTGGTTTGACTGTTATTTGGAAATAATTTATTGAGACTTCTGGAGATGTTTTGACTTTGTCCTGGAGCAGACCAAGGGGCTTCACCTGGGCACTTCCAAGTGCATGACAGGGACAAAGTCACTTCTGAAATAGTTATGGATAGATGAAATCCCCCCTCTGTATCCTGCAAGGTGAGGGAGGGATGAACACCTGCACGTGCAGAGGGGTGCAGGAGCACAGATGGGTGGTGCAAAGAGAAGAGGTCCCAATCCATTGCTGCCCTGCCATTGCAATGGACTCAGGAGGTACCTGAAATATTTTACAGTGGTGAAAATCTGGAATAATAACAGAGATTTGTTCAGAGGAGGTCACTTCAGGATGGGCTGATTTCTCTTTATTCAGAGGTGGTAGGTCTAGGAAGTGAGGGATTGGGGCAGTGTCTTCAACCTGTTGGTGTTACCACCAGGAACACAGAGAGAGGTAGCACAGAGATCACAGCTGGGCTCACTTCATAGCATTTTTGGTTCTTGCTGTTGAGGTAAGAAGTACTTAGCACTCCAGGGGTGGGCTAGAGTCTTATAATTTTCTCTGACAGTAATAATTAATCCTTAGTGACTGCAGAGGGAGCTGAGGTTGTGCTTATTCAGGTACAAACATCTACACTATATGCTCCAGTATGCATGTAAATCACAGATCTGGTTTCTGTGACACTTCCTCTCATGTTACCTGGGCTGCATTAATTAGTGTGTCACTAATACCATAGTTCTGGTATTAGTCTAACAGGCATCTGGAGAGTGTATTTTATTTGACTTGCTTGTTGTTCCTCATTTGGGATGGGATCAACCTCTCTCCACTTGTGCCTTTGCTGATCGTGTGGGGAATCCTCTTGTCTTGTTGAGCTGGACCCTGGGTGGACCAGGCAGTGCTGGGTTAATGGCTGGACTCCATGAAATTAGAGGTCTTTTGCAATCTGAATGACCCTCTGATCATGTGATCCCTGTAGCTAAAGTCAGATGAGAGAAATAAGGCTTGTGCTGTCATGGAAAAAAGGTTCCAAGGGCTTAACATTAAACTCAGGTCTACAGACCCTGAAGAAAAGGGATCTTCACCACATTAAGCGAGGTTTGCATTGCCTGCAGGGACACACCAAATAAAAACACCTTCCAGAGTTCTCCTCTGATCAAGGTCACTCTGTAGCAGCAGAAGAAGCCCAAGGTTAATCCAAAGTGTCTGATCAAATGAACAGGTAGATGTTCAGGTCTGATTCCCTGGAGTAAACTGGGCATGTCCCAGTATGGGACCCTGAGTTACACCTGGGGTAAGACCTGGTGGGAAGCTGCCTCCATGAGAGTCCTTGGTTGTTTCTTCTGAAAGTGAAGAGTTTGGTCACAGTCTCACCACATTTCGGTACCAGTGTTTGGTGAGCACTAATGGCAAGGAAGAAATGTGCATTTCAGAGAGTGACACCACAGCAATCAGACTTTTTATATCTTTATACCAAGAACAAATGCACCTTGTCTTTCACAGTGGCCATTTGGAGCTCCAGCCTGTACCTTCAGTTTCCCTAATCATCTTCTCAGCTCTGTCTAGACATAAAATCTTGGCAGTCTTTGGGCACAGGAGACCTTACTCTCCCATATGCTCCTGTACTGACAGAGAACCCCATCACAGCTCCCCAGAGCTCCATTGGAGACCCTCCATTTGGAATATGGGAAGTGTTTCAGGGTGGTTGTTGCTGCTAAAGACAGTGGCTTGAGCTGATCCAGCTGTCTCCCTTTAGTGGTTAGTCCACACAAGTCTGTGAAAGTGTCCCAGCTTTTCAGATATGGCATTTAATTGAAATATTAAGGCATTTAGTCCTCATTTCAGAAGGTTCAAGCCCTGATTTTGGGTGTTTTTCAGCCAAAGATGCTGTGGTCTTTTGTGGACATTTTCTATTTATTCCTTTCTTTTTAGTACACCCAAAGAAAAAGCAGCGAGTCCATGATTTGGTGTGGAGAAAGCCCAGCACAAAGAAACAACTACTGTTCCTCTTCCCATGGGAATTCCAGTGTCACTGGATCTCCTGAAGAACTAAACCACATTATTAACATCTTTCCCAAAAAAGGTCATTTGGTGTCACTGTTGACTCCTACCTCACTATCTCAAAAATGCCACTGTGGCCTGGGATTTATTATCCTTATGATAACTGTGTGCTCTATTCCCCCCATTTTTCTCAGGTTTTTTTCACTCTTTTCATTCTGCCTGGAATGCCCAGAACTGGGTTGATTTGCTGGGAGGATTATTGTTCCTTTTGAATGAGGGTTGTTATTTTGTCCCTTTTCTGCACCACTTTGGCCCCATGACATTTTTGGGGTGGGAAGGAGGGAGGCAATGAGAGGTTATATCTTGAACAATTTCACCCTGGCGCAAAATACCAACACCTTAAAATAAATATACTCTCCGAGCTATCACATTATCCTGCTGAGCTCGTGTACAGCAGAGATAAAATGGCTTTTTTAGAACTGATTTTTCTTTCTCCACCAGCTGAATGGAATATCAAAATACACAATTTAAAGTAACTGTTAGAAAAAAGGTTATACACAATGCTATCAACAGAAGGGAGCTGAAAATTAAATGGAAATTATTACCAGAGAACTCATTTCCTTTGCTACTGGGAGGCTAACAGCAATAATAAAATAGAATTTAGAAGTGTAAGCTGAGATTTTTCCTTTGATGTCTGAATATTTTCTGCTTATGTTCCTCTAAAAGAAAAGGCCATGCCATAAATTAAATGTGATACTTAATTTTTATTTTGTCTCCACTCAAACAGCATGTTTTCCTCTAGGTGATTATTAAAATAATGATTCACCTCCCCAGCTGCTGTAGACTGGCAGGTTTTTGTTTAGGCAGCAGAGCAGCATGGGTTGAGTGATTGCTGGGTCCCACACAGGCAGTATCCTGTTGCCTCCTGAAACAGAAATTAAGAGGGTTTTTTTCAATTTAACATGTGGAAATGTAGAATGAGAAAGAGCTGGTGCCCTTAAGCTTCATCTTAACTGAGCATCTCCTGTGATGTATCTCCTGTGACTGAGTCATAGGATCACAGAATGCTTTGGGTTGGAAAGGACCTTAAAAATTATCTAATTCCAACCCCATCAGGTTGCTCCAAGCCCCATCCAACCTGGCCATGAACCATTCCAGGGATGGAGCAGCCACAGTTTCTCTGGGCAGCTTGTGCCAGGGGCTCACCACCCTCTGATTAAAAAAATTCTTCCTAACATCTGACCTAAACCTACTTCTTTTAGTTTAAAAGTGTTCCCAATTGAAAGCAGAGACAACTCTCAAAACCTGTATCCTTCTTTTCTTCCTTACTTTCTTTTTCTGTGCTTGTTTCATCTTCCATGACTCAATGATGTTTTTCCTTTGTTTCACTTTTATTTTTCAATTATCTCTTTGTGGCTATAAACATTGAGGTGATGCAGAGGATAAAGGATTCCTTGGCTTCTGTCACCCAACAGGAGAACAGACCCCATCAGGTCAGGTACAGTCACTGGGCTGTACAGGACTCCTGCCTTGCCACCAGTGCCAGTTAGAGAAGAGCCAAAAATAAATTATTTCCTGTACTTCACCAGCTTTTCATGTGCTGTCTGGGGTGCTGTGATGAACCAAAGATAAAACTGCTCTTTAAGCAAGGAAGGTAGAAAAGTTTCCTGAGGTTTGCACTGAGACCTCACAACATCACAGGACACACTTTGGGCCACATGCTGCTGATGATCTTGGCTGCTGCAGGTGACACACTTGCTGAGCTGACACCCCATGAGTGAGAGGGCAGTTTAGGTCCCTGCTGAGATCTCCTACTTGGATTTCAAATGCCTAAAGTACAAACATAATGACAAAGAGAGGAACATATTGACTGGCAGTGCCCTATTTGGAGTTGTGCTGTCACACAAGGACTTGGTGATATCTCTTCACTGCAAGACATGTCATAACCATGGGCAAAGCTGTCTTTCCTTTTGGCATGGGCTGCAAAGAGCCCAATGGGGTGCAGGATGGAGCTTGGTCCTCCCTGTGGGAGAGGCAGCCATACCCCTGGGCTGCACACTGAGGAGCTGTGAGACCAACCAACCTCTTCTGGAAGGCAACTCTGAGGTCTTTGCAGGAGGGCTGAAATCAGGGTTGTCACTCACTGGGGACTCCCACTCGTCCTGATTTTGTGGATGCCAACAAGTAGGGATTTGTGCATCTGCCAAGTGAGGCAGCAAGACTGAGGAAGGGGCAGTTGGGTGGTGGGGACCCCCAAAACTCAAGCAGGTGGTGCTGGAGATCAGACCCTGATGTTTGCTGGTGCCACAGCCCTACAGCAGTGCTGTGATCCCAAGGGGCTCCAGAACAGAATTGAGCCTTCAGCAAAGGAATAACCAATCCTGGCAAGTCCATTTACTATGCCATAAAAGGAAGGTTTTAAGACGGAGGAGAGAGGAAAAGAAAGAAAAAAAGATGGAAGAAAAGACAAGATGGGCATGGAGGTACCACGTTCACCCGAGGCAAAGGAGCATCTCTGTGGGTACCTGGGCTCCTGCTCGTTTCCGTGCGGGTGTTTGGCTTTCAGCCCTCCCTGACTGTTATCTCTCAATCACTGTCACCACAGGAAGGCGTTTCCTGCTTCCCACGTCACTCTCAAACACCACAGGCACAGCTGGGAGGGTGCTCAGGCTGAGATGCATGGCGAGCACATTCGTGGTGGTTGTACCCACCTCTCCCACCTCCCTCCCCCATCCTCGGTGGGTTTGCTCGGTTTTCAAGCTGAAGACACCTTGCAGAGAGAGGCAGGCTCTTCTTCTTGTGGTTTGCACCAAAAACCCCACAGAAAGCCTAATGCTGTGCCTGCTCTTGCAGTTACTCAACGTGCTCCCGTACAAGTCACCCATGTTGGGCTGCTTTAGCTATACAGGGCCCCAGCTGGAGTGCAGAGAGCCTTGCCTTTGGTCAGAGAGGTGTTAAAGCCTGTTGCTCTTCAGTTCCTCAACCACAAGAGGTGATTCAGCACCCTCCTTCCTTAGCCTGTGCTTTTGGGGTGTCCCTGCACTGGTGTCAAGAACAAGACACTGTGACATTGCAACCCTATCAGTCATTCAGTGTGGGATACTGCCAGTCTTCAAATGCCTAGAAATGCAATCTCTGGTCTAAGTCAGGCCATGCAGACTATTTCAGAATGGAGCTGAGTCCTGGACACACTCATGTGGGCAGAGTCAGGCCCTCCCAGGTCTTGGTTGATCCAGCCTCATTTAGGTATCCAGGGAAGATGTCCTGAATCAACCCCTAATAATAGTGAACTCTGCACATCCCCTCTGCCACCCCAGTGAGACACCAGACCCCACTGACAGCCCTGTTACCCTCTGGGAGTGTGAAGGAACATTTTACTCTCTTCTTGGATACTTTTGCAGAGTGCCAAATGTGTGTTTTAGATATTGCTCTGTGGAATACTTAGTTGTTGAAATGCTTGCTGCTCCTGTGTATTTATGGGTTGGAATTCCCCATGGAAACATTCCCCAGGCAGTGCAGAGCCATTTTAATGGCTTTTCTAAGCACCTCTGTACTTTGTCTCCATTTAATCACTTCGATGCCCGTTTTTCCAATTGTACACAACATTTTATTAAACTGTACAAATGACACTGGCATTTAAAAAATTCGTGTTAACCATTCTAATCGGACACGACGACCAGCTGCACAAACTGGGGGCACAGATGCCCCCTGTGTTTCACACAGCACAAACACGGATTCCATCAGAGTCACTGGACTGAAACATTTTCAGGGCACTCTGCTCTTCTGGTCAACTTCAGGCACTTCAGCTCTTGTTCCTGCAGGATTTGGTGCCTGCAGTCACGCTCAGTCATATCTCATCCTGCTGGGAGGTCCAAGTTGACAGCCTGGTCCAGCACAGACAGAAAGGCACCTCTGAAGGGAACTTGATTTTGGGATAACTCACATTCTAGAGCTTCTCTTCTCCATGGACTCGTGGAGGGGTTGATGTAATGAAGCTCCAAATGTATGCTCTGCAGTTAGAGCCTAACACCAATCTGGGTGACTGCTAAGTCTCAGCTATTACAAAACCCTCTGTTTAGGGTTTGACTTAATTTTGACCCAGTATTTAAGTGGTATCTCAGTGACAAGCAGTGACTGGACAGTTCTACAATGGTCCAACCTCAGAAAACAGTGCATTTTTATTTAAAAGGATCCCGTGGTGAAAAGACTTTTTTTTTTAACCCAACTACATTTCCACAGACTGTAAAGGGATAGAACACACAGCAAAATGTCACAAGGTGAAGGTGAGGACCACCCTCACCTCACGTGTCACCCTGCCCTGTGTCTGTTGACCTGTGCCCATGTTGCCAAAGAGTTGGGGCATCATTTAGACCACTAGAAAGTAAACGAACCTTTGCAGGGACTGGTTAGCATCTTTCAAGTGAAATATCCCAATTCTGTGACCGGAAGGCCGATTTTATGATGCTTAAACAATGTTTTGAAGAAACATCTTCCACTTTTCTCAGGCAGTTTTAGGATAAAAGTCCAGAAAGTCCAGTCCAGATTTTGCCCTGAGTTTGGCATGGACAGTTAAAGTTTAGAACAGGGTTCCTGAGGTGTTCTGCAACTTCCCATCCTTCCTGCTCTAGTGGTATGTGCAAACCACTGGTTTTCCATACTGATCCTGGCACTTCCATGGCACTGATCCTCCTTTGGGGTTGATTCTTTAGCTCCAGTGCTTCCAATTAAGATGCACAGATGTTGGAATGGGCACCTGCAGAATCTTTGTCTCAGGAGAGCAAAACTGAATCCTAACACCTGTGAACATTATATTTAAAGTGTGTAGGGAGGAAAATTGCTTCTTCAAAACTGTGCACAAGTAGGAGTGGAGGTTCCCAAAGCATCCAACCTGAAGTCTTCCCAGATACCCTCAGGCCTTGAGCAAATCACTTTTCCTTCAGAAGAAGGTGGGTCTAGGTGAGAGTTGCAGAAATGGGCACTGACATCACCAGAAGCTCAAATACACTCGTTTTTTGTGACATAGAAGACTGTTGGCTGCCTGTACAAGTAGTGGGGAACAGGTTTTGGCACCTCATTTTCAGATGCTCTCAACTTCCATAACATTGGGAAGACAGAGAAGAGAGACCAAAAAGTCCCACAAAGAAACTTTATCATTAATGAAGAGTGGCTGGCATCTGCTGTGGACTGGACTGAGCTGGAAGCCTCCAGGAATGGCACAAACTTTCACTGAGGTGTGTTTCTCTGGAGGGTTCATGTTAAAAATAACGATGCAGAGTCTCCAGTTGACAAAGTGCTACTCAAACCATTACAGAGAATTCCTTCGGCAAGGCAGATCTCAGGAAAATATTTTCTCCATTTTAGGGTTCACAAAGGAGAAGTTGCTGAACATATTTTGGTCCATGCTGTTAATCAGTGCTCTGTCAGCACAGGACAGTCTAGGTTTTTCGTTTAGAAATTCCTTGTCGAAGTTGCTACAGTCACTTGGAGATTTCTTCAAGAAAAGAAAAAAAAATGATGTTAAACCACTAATATTGAGATTTTCACTACAATGGTACTGGCCCTATCAGGCTGCTCTTATGGGCTCAGTTCATGTAGTCAGGAGCTAGTAAATATAAATATTATATAGGAGGCCTGTGAGCCATGAATTCTGCCAGGCAGGGATGTTACAGCTTTGCAATACATCAGACTGGATCCATCAATTAAATAACTCTTGTGAAAGACTGTAAAATGAAAGTAGAATGTGCTTGTCAAATTATATTATATTATTGCTATCAATAGGACCTTAATAGTTTAGTAGGAGAGTTATTAATAGCCAGAATTACTCTGACTTAGCCAACCACCTGGTTTCCTGAACTGCTTTACCTCCTGCAGTGCAGTGGAAGATAATCCCTGCAGAATGGGCTGTAGTTATGTGGGAAAGGGAAGGTGTTTTAAAACATCCAGACCCCTGCTCTGGTAACTGAGAGAGAGATGAGTAATTTCTGGTTTCTCAGGTGTGGGTGTGCCAGACCTGGGTTTACAGCCCTCTCAAAGTAGAGTCCTGATCACCAGGTCAGGCAGCCCAACCACTAGAAGTACACAGTTTAGAAGGACATGGGATGGGTGGAACTGGAAGGAGATGCATCCTCACCACTCTTGGTTTGAAAGGAGGCTCCATCCTTCTTTCTTCCAAAGCTTCCCAGTTGATCTCCCGGAAAAAGGCATGCTGGCGGATGTTCCCCCGTGCTCCCAGTCTCCTCTCAGGTTCTCTTACAAACAGCTGGAATGTTGATTCCATAGGTTAAATTCTGTGCTGATGATGCAGGCATTAAGCAGGGTGGAATATGTTATCTCTGGTCAGTGCAATGAGAATAATGGAAATAATGTGGGGTTTTTTTTCACTAAGCAAGGCAGTTTAGTGATTGGTATAAAGATGATGACTCTTTCTGATCCTGACAGAAGTACAGGTTGATTGTGCAGAAAGATGGCAGTGTGTGTCCCAGAGACAGATGTTCAACATCTCAGTCTGCTGTAACCCTTACTTTGAAGCCTTAGGGATTGCCCTGCAAAGAAACTGATGTCTGCTGGTACCTCGTACCCTGTGAGGAGCCACATCACAGCTCAGGAGAAAGAGGACACACAGATGGCCTTCTGACTTAGCCAGGTGTGGTTTGAGGTCCACAGAAAAGAGAGTGAGTCTCTCTGGTCCTGTCACACTAAATTTGTTTCTCTGCACAACAGCTGAAGATGCACAAACCAAAGAGGACAATTCTGGCAAAAAAGACTTTCAGTCACTGTGTGGTTATTCTTACCTTCACCAAAATGTCCTTTGCATCCTTGTCAAGCCAGCGAGGGTAGAACGGGTTATCCATTCGGATGGACTGGAAAAGCTCCTCTTCATCTTGGCCATGGAAAGGGGATTGGCCAATAAGCATCTCATACAGGAGGACACCAAAGGACCACCAGTCAACGGAGGTGTTGTACTTCTGCCCCAGCAGGATCTGCCCAAAAAAAGGAGTGACAAAGGCTGAAGCAAAATGCATGACAGGAATATTTCAGCTTCAGAAGGGTGGCCAGACCATGACTCTCCAGCAGCTGCTTTGCACTGAGTGGGATGGCAGAGGTGCTTCCCTCTGCCTGCATGAGCCAGAACATCTGCCAGATGTGCAGGGGCTCTGGTTTGAGAAACTCCAAGTCCCAGCCACACCTGGCTGCCAAACCAGTCCTTTGCACTACAGATAAGCTTGCATGCAACTCTTAAGTTACTTGAACAAATCTCTGGCTGCCACAGAGATCTTAAACATAAAAAGTGAGGCAAGTCATTTTTTTTGTCTGTTCTCCAAGTCATCCCAGGGGTTCAAATCAGGCTTGTGTTGTCCAAGAAGACAAATGGTTAGGAATTAGCATTTTGGGACTGACTCAATTCCCATAAAACTGAATTTTGAATTAGAAACTTTGCAGTGTAAGGGTACTTTAGGACCCCTTGAAATGGTGTGAATATATCCCACCAAAATCTTCACCAGGAAAAACCATGAAATTGGTTGCTGGTCTGTCCTCCTGAGACAAACTGAATTACAGGTAAAGGAATGGGAATTTATCCTCAATCAGTCCATCTGTTTGTGCCTTTCTGTGTCAGCTACAAAGTGTAACAACCTCCCTCAGGTCTCAAGGACCACCACCAAGTTCTCAAACTCTATGAAGAAACAAAATTATGCCTTTAGGTATCTGCTAGGGAGATACCTAGAGCTGAACTATTCACTCATTTTACAGCCAAGGAAGGGAGTTAGTCCAATTTTAGACATCCAGATAAATATCTACCTGTTGTAAAATACAATCCCCTATTTGTCTCCTTGGTTATGAAGAAGCCTAGAAAACATGCTCATATATAGATGTTTACAGTGCAGATATCTAAAGGTTCATGTAATGACTGTGATGTGTGGGATTAGCAGGATTTTAGAGGGGAAAAGTTCATTTTAGCACAAAATCTTTACTCTTGGGCTTGGTTGCAATGGGATGCCCAATATTACAGCCACGGGATAGGCATCAGTGACAAGTCCTGGTGATGTCTTCATAGCAGTGAAAACAACTCTCCAGGTCAGGACATGTGAAACTGCTGAGAGCTGAAAAATGGTCATCTTATTGCTTCAAACTTATGTGGCTTATTAATTGAGTTATTCAGAGTCTCTCTGTAGCTATGGAGCAAAAACTGTGATTTAATTGACTCCCACATCTGAGCTAAGAAGGGATGACTTGTCTCCTGGGATGCTCGTCCTTCTACAACACTATAAAGTGCCATCTAATGCTTCATTTTAAGATGAATTTTCTCACATAAGGTGAGAATTATCCCCTTCTGATGTACCTGTGCCATCTTACAAAGCAGGACTTTAGCACCTAAACTAAACCCAAGCTAATGTAGAATGCTTATGACTAACACATCTGTCTCCAAAGGAGGAGATGGAAAAAGGACAAAAATGAGATTTGAATATTCAATGTAATATATACCATGAGTTTCACTCAGAGCCAAAAAAAAATGAAACAGCAGGACTCCCTAATATATTTCTTCTGAATCACTTACAAACAAAATCAACCCAACCTTTCCTTCTGAAAAGACACCTTATTTTTACAAGGCTTTACCTTTTAAAGGGTAAAGCATCTGGAAATTGAAATGAAATGTTTTATGGCAATCAAAGAAAAGATTTATTAGCTTGGAAATTATCAGGGGAAAAAACCCCAAACTCAGCAATTTTATTTTAGGCTGAATCTTTTTTTTTTGTCAGATATTTTCTGAAATAAAAAAAAATTGTTTGTCTACTGACCCAAAGCCCCCTTATTCACATGGCTGTGGCCAGGGTGCTGGAGCTGTAACAAATGACAGTGGTAGCAGCTGCAGTGAAACACTGACAGAGAGTCCAGCACTCTGGCAGGAGAGATGATCCATAAACTCTAGAAGGGCTTTCAATGTAGAGGTAAAATGTTTTATATGCACTCATTGAACCTCTAAACTAAACGATGGGGCAGAAATGAAACAGTGAGCTATTTTAGTTTTTCTCTTTCCTATAACGAAAACCCACAGATAATGGACAATCAACACTTGGCTCTCTATTTGTTTTTTTTCTTTTAGGATAGAAAAATAGCTTTGTTTCTTAAAAGCATATTGAAATGGAATAAAATCCAATTGCAGCTTAATTGCAGAGCACACTTACACCTGCTCTGAGGCAACAGAAATCCAGTTGATTTGAAGAGACCCTTGAGTGGTGTAACCTTGGCCAGAATCGAGCCCTTAGTGCATAGTAAAGGATCAATGAATTATAGTAAAAAAAATAGAGTTAAAAAACCCAACCACCAAAGGTTTTGAAAGCTGTTTGGAAAGTACCAATATCCATCATGAAAACACTAAAATTATGAAATGGGATCTTGAAAGGCAAACAAATGGATTTCAGACCAATGTCAGATGACACATGGAGGACTTGTAGGTTTTCCTCTGAATTGAAAAATGTTTTCTTTAGCCCCAATTTTGCCACCTAATTAATTGAAGACTCTCCATATTAAGGCCTATTATTGTGTGAAATCACCAGGTTAAGGGTAATTTCTCTTTTCTGGAGGGATCTAGTTAAAATAACTAAATTAAAAAAAACAACAGCAACAAAACCAACAAAACCAAACCAAACAAACAAACAAACAAAAAAAAAACACCAAGTGTCTCTCTGGTTAAAAATCAGAAGGATTAAGGGAAAAGGCACAATCAGCATTCCTCATGCTGTTTCTGTCCCTGAATTGCAGGACCTACATCCTGGAGCTTCTTCTGCTATGGCCCAAACTAAATTTCCATCAAGCATTCTGTTTCTTGGTTTAAACTCCTTTCCCAACCCCATCTACACAAAAAAAAATAAATAAATTAATCACAAAAATATGCCATTCCAGACAGGATCCTTGACTCTGGGTCAAAGTGAAACCCAGTTTCTAGCCTGGAACTGCTTAAACCCAAGTTATCACTCTTGGCAGCCTCCACCACTAACCAGCAGTTATGTCTTAAGGCACATCCTCTGTCCCACAGCAGCTTGATGAGCTCCCTGCACCCCACACCTACCTCGGGAGCGATATAGTCAGGAGTCCCACAGAAAGTACTTGTCTTTGCATCTCCAAACATGTTCTCCTTGCACATCCCAAAGTCAGCGATTTTGATGTGCCCCTCGTTGTCCAGGAGGACGTTGTCCAGCTTCAAGTCCCTGCAGAGAAAGATAAGGAAGACCCTCCTTTAAAGTGTTCCAGAGACACACAAGTCATTGTAGCTATTTTAGCCTACAAAGGAAGGCTGAGGGATGAATAAAGAGCTGCTCTTTTGGACTTCAGTGTCCCTCTTCCTAATTTCTCTTGTCCCAGCACTGATTTATTTGCTGGAGAAGACAGAGAATCATGGAATCATAGCCTGGTTTGACTTGGAAGGGACCTTAAAAATCATCTTGTTGCATCCCGCTGCCAAGGGCAGTAACACTTGGCACTGGACCAGGTTGCTCCAAGCCTCATCCAACCTGGCTAGGGATCATATCACCCAGGACATCTTCTAAAATCTGCGTCCTTCCAGGATGCAGAATGGTGAAGATAAGAAGGGCTTTGTGCCAGCTGGTGCTTCTGCCCTAACACACCCTGGAAAACGTGAGCAAGAAGTGACCAGATAGTTCTCCTTTTCTCCTTCCCTGGGAGCTTCCAATATTCTCTCCAAAGCTGCTGCCAGATCTCCCTCCTAGTGCAGGCTCCAAATATGCTGGAACAGGCAATGACACACGAGCCCTGCAGAGGGTCAGAATAATCCCAGACATCAGCAGACCACCCATGACCTTTCCACTGCTGGGCTGCACCACCTGAACCCCAGGGATTTACAAAGCCCTTCACACACAGCTGCCAGGCTCTTGTCAGAGGTTTCAGGCTCTCAGCTACCCTGGGAAGCAGAGCCCAGGGAGAGGAAGAAAACAGAAACGCACAGAGAAGGAAATGAAAACAAGTGGGCTGATGAATCATGACCATTGATGGAGAACAATGAGGTCCTCACATGGGAACAAACTCTGAAAGGAGAGAAAAGCTTGTAAAGAAGAAAGAAAAAGACAGAAAGAAAGGAAGGCTGGCATGGCTTCTACATTAATTTTTTATATTTAACCTAAAAGTGTTGCTGTTCATTGAGGTAATGACCCAGGGAGATGTTTGGGTCACTGATGCTGCACTTAACCAGGGGTGTAGGCAGAGTTTGGGTCACTTAGTCTATGAGTACACACACTCCTGCACAGCCTGTCCTGTGCTATCCATCACTGCTGCTCCCCAGGGCTCCCAAAGCACCCAGACACATTTGCTTGTACTCATAACTGAGCACATAATTGTTCTTTCTCAACCTCTGCTAATTCACAGCCTACACACATTTGGGCCAACAGGGGCCTGATCTGGCAGGTGGCACCTCTGTCCATGGCGAGGGGATTGGAACTGGGTGATCTTTAAGGTCCCTTCTGACACAACCCACTCACTGAATCTGTGATTCTATGATTTTCCACATCTCAGGAAAGAGTCCTAATAATGAGGCTCTGTACAGCCACTCTCCTGGTGACAACTGTTTTACAATGTGGGGCTTTTTTCAGAAATGGCTCTGAATCCCTCAAAGAAGGCGATTTCCAATGCGTGATGCTCCTGAGATGATCACCAGCAATCGCAGGAAAGATGAGTGTTCAGCTTCTTTCTGTGCAAAAGCTCCTTGTCTTGCTTTGTCCACGTCCTAATCAGGGTGGGGATCGTCAAAGGGTTTACACACTGAATTGTTGTCATGGGGCAATTGTTCACTGCTGCCAGAATATGGCCCAAGACAAAATGGGAGTCATCAATCAAACAGAAATATAGAGACAACCGAGACATTTGCCTTCCAAGTGGCAGACACTCATGTTGTCACAATTTCCAGCTGGAATGACTTATTTTAGTTACACCACCGAGATCAATCTTGGGCTGCCAGCACTGCTTTTATTTATCTGGTAGATCGAAGCAAAACAAAAAACCCATCACCTACAGCTCGCTTTCAGTATTTTGATGAGTCTCAAACTCATTGGCTCCAGGGACTGGAGTTTCTGCCAAAAACACTTCAGCTCATTCATTAAAATTTAAGCCAACGTTTCCAAACGTGGGTGCATGAGACAGAACAGCTGGATTCATTATTCTTACGACATTGCAAGTGATGTAGTTTCAAAAATGATTTCTATTCACTTTCCTAAGTGCTTAGTTTGCTCTGACAGAGATACTGATGACTGTGAGTTCTCAACTGACCTCGTTGTCATTGTCTTCAGTGAAACAAGGGAAAAAGGAGTAGGATTGTTTAAACCTTTTCTCTCAAAGCTTGACACCCAAAGCAATATTACACTGTCTCCTGGGAGCAAGATATTTTTCCCTATCCCCAGGCTCCCCAGTGCCCAGTTATCCCAATTTTCTCACATTTCCCAAGGCTCCAGACCCTAAACACCCTTCTCCTTTCATGAAGAAATAGGTCCCAAACCCTGACACAGCACCAGGGTAGTGATTCCAAGTAAACATGTGAATTATAAACAAAATGTCAGCACTAACAGTCCTGCCATAAGCTCATCATGCCCGGCAGATATTTTTAAATCAGCTTTTCTGAGAAGACTGAGTAAAAATGAGATACATGGCAAAGTGGTTTGGGCACTTTGGGAAATTTTTCCCTTCGGTCATCCAGAATAATAATTAGAGCCAGAAAGTTGCTGGGACCCCAGGGATCATCTCAACTTAATGCCACTGGTATTGATCTCATGTTTATGCAATCACCATCATCGGTCAATAAAGGCTATAAATGGCTCCCACATGAGCACTAATAAGATTCAGAGCTCGTGTTTTGAAGGGGGAATGGATTGTAAACAAGCCATTCACTTCCAGCATTTGTTCTAATGTTCACACTACACGACAAACATTGAAATAAGCTCATTTTGGGTTCAGCAAACATCACTGATGTAGTGGGCTTTCTCACTTGTTTGTGACAAGCTATTTGATTCCTGCTTTTACAGAAGGCTGCAATGTAGTAACTGAATTTTGCCATGAAGATCAGCTTGACTAGAGCTCCCCAGAAATTCAGTTCCTCCTTTTGGCCATGGGAAATAAGACTGTGGCCTGATTTCTGGTAGAAGTGGGCACTTCTCTTACACACTCTAACACAAGTTTGACAAACCCAAAAACACCCACTGCTCTCCTCTTACTACATGAAAAGCTTGACAGCCAACTCAGACTCGTGATGGTAGGTGAGATGAATCCCTTCTCCCCATGGAACTGTGCACAGCACACCTGTTAATAATCCAAAATTATGATATATCACTATCTCCCCGCTGTTGTTACTCGAGCTGAGCTTGTCACTGCTGTCCCAGGGTAATCAGCACAGCAGTTAAACCAAATTTCTCATGTCTAACTTGACCTTATATACCTTGATATGTTGAAAGCTTAAACAGGGTGCCTGTACTGGGTGCTGTATGAATGACTGTGTAAATGCATCCAAGGGCTTGTTTTAATGTTGACTGAAATAGGCCTGGATTCTGAAAAAGGGCCCAAAAATGCCTTTTAACACCATCCCTTCAAAATAAAACACACAGACTCTGTAAGAGGGAAATCTGCATAGAAATGCAATGCCAGTAAATACATCCAAGAAACAGCCCCTCTGTTGCCATTGGTGCTTGCAAGGAAAGCATAAAAAGTTTAGCATATTAGCATATTATTTGCATTAAAGAGTAAAATTACCTGTATATTATGCCCTTGGAATGGAGGAACTGGAGCCCACAAATTATTTCAGCAGCATAAAACCTGAGTGAGAGAAGGCACAAGTGAGCACAGATTCTTCCCAAAGGCATTTGCAACTAGACCCCAAAAGCAGGAAACTTTGCCTCCACAAGAGCCGGAATTTCATTAGGTTCCCAGAAGGTTTGGAGTGTCTCCAGAAGGCTTGGGGTGACTGGATTTTACTGATGGATGATGTGAGATTCCCAAAAAATGTGCCACACAGCTAGCAGCCCAATTCCCAATGAAACCACTCTGTGAAATGGCAGGAACTTGGAGCCTACTTATCTTCAGGGATTTGGAAGCCACACTACATGGCTGATGCATTTTTCTCTAAGTAACTGATTCTGAGGATGGTTTCTTCAGTGCCAAAGGATGTCTCAACAGCAGCTGTGGAGCAAAAAACTACCACCCAGCTCCTACTGCCCACTCTGCTTTCCCTCAAAATAGGATCCCTGTAACAAGAAAGGCAGACCGTGTCTGTACCTCTCCCTTATTTACATGTTTGAAGTAAATCAATGAATTACAGTGATCACGGAATAATGGAATGGTTTGGGGTGGATTGACCTTAACGCCCTCTAAAGTTCTAACCCTCTGCCATGGGTAGGGACACCTTTCACTATCCCAGATTGCTCCAAGCCCCATCCAACCTAGCCTTGAACACTTTCAGGGACAGAGCAGCCACAGCTTCTCTGGGCAACCTGTGCCAGGGTCTCCTCACCCTCACAGGGAAGAATTCCTTCCCAATATCTAATTTAAACCCACGCTCTTTCAGGTTAAAGCCATTCCTCCTTTCTGTATCCCTACATGCCACACCAGACTGCAAACTGCAAATTACAATGAAAGTCACAATCAGGAGCTGCTGCAAAACCACTGGACTGGTCCCAGCAATGGGACAGGCAGGGGGGCATCTGGGATGGGGAGCACAGACACTCCTTGCCTTGTCAAATCGCCCTCGTCACTGCCCAGATTTATGACTCGCTTTTCATTGACTCACAGAATCATTAAGGTTGGAAAACATCTCTAAGATCATCAAGTCCAACCATTCCCCCAGCACTGCCAAGGCCACCCCAGACCGTGTTGCCAAGTGCCACATCCACATGTTTCTTGAACACTTACAGGGATGGTGATTCCACCACCTCCCTGAGCAGCCTGTTCCAATGGCTTCTTTCAGGGAACAACTTTTGAAACCTCACCCATAATATGAACTGGCAACTTGGTGGTCTTCCTCTGGAGTTTTTTTTGAGTTTGAGGTCTTTGTTCTCAACACATTTTACCCAAAGCACACCAGCACATCCTGTTGCAAAGAGGCAGCATCAGTGTGAAGAATGAAAGTGCCCTCCCAGAAGGGAATGTAACCAGAGGATCATATGCCCCTCCAGTGTGGCACAGCTCTGCTTCCTCAGTCTTCAATGCACTGGCCCTTAATTCTGGATATTCAAATGCTTTTGAAAAAAAATCATCAAACACTGATTTAAATGACAGTGTGGGGTTTTTTAAAAATTAAATTATTAAATAAAAATTAATCCCTATAGTGGCTTCAATATTGACTTTCAAAATACCTTTTGCTTGCAGAAGGATTAAAAGCACATTTCATTTATTCTCATTCTTCTATTTACTTTAATCAAAACTAAATAAATTTTTAATTCTCTGTTGGTGTATTATTTTTTTGTTTAAATTTACCTTTTGTACTTCTGATAGGTTTTATCTCTTTCCCCCCACCCCCTCAAACCTTAAAGGGAAAAAGGGAAAATCCCATTTCTTCTAACAAATAACAGCCTCACCTCTGATCACTGGAATGGGAACCTCAGCTTAAGCAGGTCCTGCAGCTTGGCTACAGGATTGCAAAGAACAAGATATTTGGTTCCACAGATGGCTGAAAATGCATTTCTTGGATTTCTTTGATGGTGGTAAATCTGGGATGGAGGTTGGGTTCATGATGTCATTATTGGGGCCTCTGATTATGGGCTGAGCAAGAACTCAAGGGTTGCAATACAGAGACCCCAGGGCTGCTGTAATTCACAGCAGAGAGCTGCAGGTTGCTTTCTGATAAACCTCATCCAGGGGAAATGTAAATAAGACCCTGAGATTAGCTCAGTTGGTGAGAGCATGGTAATAACACCAAGATTGTGGGTTTGATCCCCTTATGGGCAATTCACTCAAGACTTGGACTTCATCCTCGTGGGTCCCTTCCAACTCAGGATATTCTGTGATTCTCATTCTGAAGATCTGAGGCAGGTTTAGGGCTGTTTACAGACAGTGGAGGCACCTCTAGAGGTGATGCCACAGCTGGATTGGGTGTTCCCTGCTCTGTTTGAGGGACTGCAGGCCTGGGAAGGGGATTAACCCATGAAGGACAGCCTAAGGGAGAGCTCCTCTCCAGCTCAGCTCTGAACAAGTATGTGTGAGACCATGCTGAGGTTAGTGCAAAACACAGGAGCCAGGTCACAGGCTAGAAGGAGATTCCTGGTTTGCAGGCTAAAGGATAAGCCTGTGGGCAGACACAAAGCTGATGAGGGTGTAGCAGCAACTGCAACGCTTCCAGATGGGAAAAGCTCCCCTGGTTGACCAAGAATGTAAAGCAAGGTCATGTCTGACAGAAATCAACTGTGTGGATGGGCTCTAAAAGCCTTCTGTGGGAGGGGAAAGAGGTCAGGGAGAGGAAGGGACTTGCTCAGAGTCCTTCACTAAGGCAGGGTGAGGACCTGCATGTCTATTTTGTTCAGTTTGGAGAGAGCAGGGATAGAGATTCTGCTTCCAGCACAAGCATTGTCCCCACTTTGCAGCTGGGTAAGGTGAAGAGAGGTCAAATGATTTGCCCAAGGTTTTCTCTGCAGGACAATGTCAGAGCTGGTGATAAAATCAAGTTCCCAGTTGTCTGTAGTTGCTGCCTTTGCTTCTTTCATTTGTGCACCCTGAGAGCCCAAAGGCAACAATAATAATAATAGCTTACGTTGCTCTGGGAAGGTCAAATTTATGGCAGCTCTGGATATGGAACATGAGGTCTCCTCCATTGAGGTATTCCATCACAAAAAAGAGGTTTTCCTAGAGAATGAGACAAAAGGAGAATAAATAAGTGCGGGGGGAAAAGGCAAAGTAAATTATAAAAGAACCCCAAAGAACCAAACCACTCAGAAAGCACTCGAAAAGAGGAAGGAAAAGATCACTGTGAGGGCTTTGGAAAGAAAGCAGTTTCTTTTTTAAATTCCTCATTTCTCCTCTTTGTTTCCTAAGCCCACACTCACCCTCTCTGCTCTGATTTGTATAAACACCATTAGCAAACATTGCAAACCCACTCAACAACCAGCTGGTGCTGTTAATTTTTACCAGCAGACCCCCAGGCTCACTTGAAGGGAATGAGTAACTCTACAATGCCTGTATAACAGAAGGACAGATGGACAAGCTTCCTGGAGGGACTAGCAGAAGAGGCAAAAGTCAGTCCCAGATCTCCTCTGGCCCTCATCCCAGAGCATAATGGATAATGAGCAGAATTGATCACCAAGGTTTCCTTTTCAATCCTTGATGGAAAATCACAGAGTCATAGAATGGTTTGGGTTGAAAGAGACCTTAAAGACCATCCAGTTCCAACTCCCCTGCCATGGGTAGGAACACCTTCCTCTAGACCAGGTTGCTCATGTACATGACACTGACCCTTTTACAGCTTCACCAGACAAAACTTCACCACCAGGCTCCTGCAGAAGGTGGGAGCTGGTTCAGACCAACCCCTTCCACACTGAATTGTACCCACAAAGCAGGAGGGGCATCTTTTCCTAGAAGAAGAGTATCTGTGCATTGAGTTATGCCCCCAGTTCAAACTTCTCTTTTTGTAATCTCACCTTTTGTGCATAAATGCAGGAATAAAGTAAAATGAGGGATGCAGGTTGTGTGTGTTTTTTTTTTTGTTTTTTTTTTTTGTTTTTTTTTTTTCTCAAAAGCCTCTCTCTGTTCTGTACACACCTCCAGGCTATGCTATAAAGTTTATGAATATCTTTTCTGTGTTGCCTATTGCCCATCACGTTTTTCCTGGGAGTGAAATAGGGTTCTTTTCACTTACATTTTTAACAGCTGAAGATTTTTATCCATAAGATCTAATATAACTATCCCTGGCAGCCAGCCAAGAGCAGACTATTTTAAAAAAACCCAGCAGTGCTTGTTGCTTTCAAACAACAGCTGTCTGCTCTAATTTGTGCAATTTCTTTAGCCAGATCCTTTTAATTACAGCACTCTTATTTAAATGGATGTCTCATTGGAAACCACACCTGTCATCCAACAAGCACAAGGCTAGATCTGGCCTCCTGGGGAAAGAATTTTGTCACTAAACCAAATGGGTGCAGCTTTTCAGTTTGAAGGTCTTGCATCTGAAGAGGGCTGCACATGTAAATCAGTTTAAGCAAGTACGAGGGCCAAATGGAGATGGGGACTTTAGTGAAGAAATGCATAAATCTTGGAAATAATGTATGCTCAGGAGCCCATTCAGGGAAATACTTGAACAGATGCTCTTTGTGAAGGTACACAGGGAGGTGATGAGGTTTAGCCACCACCAGCAGCCACGTGTGTCACACTGGGACTGAAGAAACCTGATGGGTCCTCCAGTGGGCCACATCCAGCTTCAGTGGCACTTCAGACTGGGAAGGAGAAAATCCCCAGATTTCTCTGGAAAATCCACTGATTTTGGCTACACCTTAACACACATTTTTAAGTGTAACTTGAAGCCCGAGTTTATTCAGCAGAACAAGCAATCGTGCTCTGCTTGCTCATGGATTTGAGCAACTATCTGATGTACCTATTTAATTGAGCCTGGGACTCTGACTTGAAACTGGGGACTTAGTCAGCATCCTTCTGCCATCTGAGGAAAGAAAAGGTGGACAATCTCCCAGATTAATTTACATCCAAATATATGAACTCGGTTGCTCATCCGCCTCAAGCTATGAAGATGAAGACTAAAGATTTAGTCATAATTAGTACTGAAGTTTGTGGTCTACAAGGTGATACAGAGTGGTACATAAACACTATTGAAAAGAGAGATGGCAACAGACTGTTTTGCTTTGAAGTTCCCCTTGCTTCTTGCAAAGGGCAGCTGTCTGGAATGGCTCAGGGAGAAAAATTGCTTAAGATCAGCCCTAAGTACGTCATTATGAGCAGCAAAGTGTAATCAAGCAACAAGTCCTTGGAGTCACCTTTCTGAGATCCACAGAGCCACAGAACACATTAAAAATGGGAAGTGGCAAAACCCAGACTTGAAACCACCGAAAATTCAAGAGTGTGTCGGGGTTAAAGGGTTAGAGTGGCATAGAGGACGTGTTTGCAGACAGGCTCCAAACTACACTTCCTCTTGTCCTGGGAAAGTTCTCTGATGGCTCCTGTCTGCTACTGCCAGGCTCTGAATTCCATCAGCACCTGGAGCAGGTCAGAGGGGGTTACATGAGTATTATCTAGTTGAAAATGTCTCTGCTCACTGCAGACTACGTGACCTTTAAAGGTCCCTTCTAACCCAAACCATTCTGTGACACTTTGATTTTATGATTCTCAAGACATGGCAGCTGGGATGGCATGACCCTGTCATGCCTTTAATCTCTGCAATGGTCCTACCTCTGGATGTTAAGCCAACAAACAGGAATGTTGTCTCTCAGTGGTCAGACCTGCACAGCTTTGAAGGAGGCTTGGAAAGAGTGCCCTGCCTCTCTGCCTTGCAGACAGGTGACAGATGACTTCTGACCACATGTGGGAGCACCACCAGGTAGCAAATGCTCAAGCCAAACTTCTGGTCGTGTTTCCAGACTCACACCAGAGAACACAAAAAGTCTGGTCTGACAGCAGAGCTTGGGACCATCTTCTACAACCACAGAGCTCAAGAAGGATTGTAAAGGCACTGCCTGCACTCAGGGATGGACACTGCCCCAGGGTAATTATAGAATCATAGAAATCCTGAGTTGGAAGGGACCTCTCCACAGGATCCACCTGCTCCCTCTGTCCCTCTCCAGCACATGGCAGGGATGGAGTTAAACCAACCTGCTTCTGCTCTGCATTCGGCTGCTGTGAGAATGAATAGTCCCTATCAGAGATGCTTTCAACTTTACAAACAATAAGTAGAAAGCAGGCAGCATTTAAATTGATCTTTTGAAGGTACATCCTTTAACAGGCTCTTAAAATCCTCAAACCAGCTGGAAGCCCTCCAGAGTACTTTTCTGCAGAGATTTCCAGATTTTGTTTTCTTCGCATTTGAAAGCACTTGCATCCATACAAATACACAATTTAACACCATTTACTGAAGAGTGAAAATTCTTCTACCCAGAGCTAGCAGGAGGATGAATATCAGAATAACTAATGCTGCAGGACAGTGTGGCTTTACCCCTTTTTAGAGCAGTTACCCTAAGAAATGAGTCCATATGGAGAAGGTTCCAAATTAAGTGACCTAATCCTGCTGCATCCCATCAAGTTGGGTTGGCCTTGGCCAAGAGAAAGGTTTGACGTCATGCAGTGACCTCCAAGGTCCCTTCCAACTCAGACCAGTCTATGATTCAATTCCTGCAGCTGATTCTTGTCTCAGCTTTTTCAATAGATCCATGCTTTGGATCTATTTGATTTCATCCATAGATGGGAGTCAAAGGCCTCTCAGCCTTTTCAACAACATCACTCAGAGCATGTTCCAATCCCATCCCAGCATCCCATCCAGTGGGAAAGCAGGCAGTGCCTTCTCCTCCCACGAGCAACAGATAATGCAGAGTTACTCTTTGCTAATAGGTGACCATAACAGTTCATCTACACTTTTTAACTTTGTTATTTGCACCAAACCAGCCTCTGGTTTAAAGACTTTTCCCCCCTTCTTGTGTAATATCAGTCTGTCTTCTGGAGATGGCAGCATTTCTTGCAGCTGTCAAATAATTCAGTCCAGTTCCTGATTTCACTATTTATTTCTTCTAATCTTTGCACTGTCAGCATTTTTAACTGCATGTTAAACTGCTCATTTGGGATGCTTAGTGTTGTGTGCCCATCTGCTTGGTACAAACCATATGAATATATTTATACATATATATAAAATACATATGTATAGATGAAGGTTAAGGCATGGCTGACAATAGCTCCTTTCACTTGAGTCCTACAGATCCCAGTTCCCTTCCTCACAGCTCAGAGCAGACATCACTCTATGGTAAATTGAATTATTATCAGCCCTGACTTGCAAGATAAAGTGGCTTTTCCTATCAGTATTGGGTGGAATTTTGGAAAAAGACCAATTTTCCTGAAGCTAGAAAAAGATTTCTGTGAAGATTTGTGGATAACAAAAATCACCAGACCAAAAACTAAACAAAAACTACCCAAATTTGTGAAACAGAGATATTTTATCAGCTGAAAAATATGTGAAAAAAGTAACGTTTTTATGGTAAGAAGTCAACTTTTTTTTGGAGGGGAGGAGGAAAAGAGCAGCTCCACTACAGACTTTTAGAAATCTTAAGCAAAGCTTTATGCATTTTGGGCTGCTTTTCCTCAGGCTGGACAATGGGAAGGCAATGAGAATATGTGTGTTGAATATGTCAATCACCTGTCACTTGAAAAAACCACCCTTTGGAGCTGCCCTCCTCTTTTCCTGGCCAATACACCCACCCTGTTCACACCACTTGGGCTGACACCACCTAGAAATGTCTTGTAAAAACTTCATATATTTGATGTTGTAATTGCAGCTGCTCACACCTTCGCTGGCACGACCATGCTGGAACCCCAAAGTTCTGCTGAGATGCTGCTACTTCTGCTAAACCCTGTTGAAATTTTAGCCAGGATTGAAGGAAACCTTGCCAGTTTTCCTGCCTGCTGGTTGCAGGAGACAAAACCCTCAAAGCTTTCCTAAACTCCCCAATTCTTTCCCAATTTCCCCATCAGCTGGATCATATATGGCCAACTAGCCTTGAATCAGATTTTCTCCTGAAAATACTCATAGAAAACACTTCAGAGCCTAAGAATTTTTAAATTAGGACCACGCTCCCTATTTACAATCCATTTCTCCTTCCTGCCAATGTGAGAGATTTTAAAGTCAGTGCTAAGCACGTGGAACCAACAGAGCATGTGAAAATGGCTCATGACCAGGACTTTGAAAAGATATAATACATCAGTTAAGGAGAAAAGAAACGTTTCTGTGATGCTTGCTTTTAAATTGGAATAAAGGTTACTTCTCTTTTGGGTTGAGATGGTCTTCTCTGTTGCTATTTTGTGCTGCAAGTCAAAATGCCTCAAGATTTAATTTGCGTTTAGGTAAGGGGTGTTAATAAAAGTTGGTCAATGAAGTAAAGAAACAGCTAGAAATAAAAGTGACTTTGAAAAAGGGAAAGCCTATTTTTATTGCAGAGGATCAGGGAGATGCAAAGAAGACAAACACAACATAAGCACTGGGATGCCACTCGCTGTTTTGGCATTACTAATTTTGGGATTTCACAGATTTATAAACATGTTTTTCCTTTAATGTAACAGCATCCCTTTAAATCCGATACAACAGAGTAGCTCCCTGAGCTTATTGTTGAATTCACACCATATAATTATGTCAGTTGAATATGTGGATACAAAGATGACTGCAGTCAAATAAAACAGTCAAAATCAAAAAGAGATTGGGAAAAAAACCAAACAAACAATACCCTGGGCTTGCATTTGTTCTCTTGTAGCAAAACAAGACAAGTATTCTGAGTTTTGAAAGCACTGATATACTTCAGCCTCTGCAGGAATAAAGAGGAGCATTAGGTCCCTACTAAAACCTGCCTGAAGGGCTGTCAAGCTTTATATATTTGAGCATTCACTGATTACCTGGGTTAAGGTGAGGAAGAAACTCCTCCCAGTCCACAGAGAACTGTCAGCAGATTACAGGACCTTTTTTTCCCCTCTGGAGACATGAGGACTCCCAAGGTCCTTGTTTCAGTGTGGGAATATTCTGATTTTACTGTCCTTTGCAGATGCCCTCAGTACCTGAAGCAGCTCAGGTAAGCCAAAGCATTAAGGATTCAGAAATGCACCGACATGCATTTCTGTCTAAAACTGCTTTGCTATCCAGTGAAATCTTAAAAAACAAAAATTAGAATTTTTTTCAATTAAATATTCATGTTTTCAATACTAAAGTCCAGACAGGGACTCGACACAGCAGTGCCCTGGCTTCTGTCCATGGCAGGGGGGTTGGAATTGGATGATTTTAAAGGCCCCTTCCAAACCAAACCATTCTGTGATTCTAAAGTGATTGCCATAACAGATATTCCGACTGAAACATGCTGTTCTTTGGGCTGTGAAAGCCCATCCAGGGCTTGTCCCAGCTCTCCTGCTCCGGGTGACTCCCACACATTGAGCAATTGCTGCTTGGCTTGCAAAGGTCAGAGGAGGAAAACACGAGCTAAAAATCAATCACAGCCCAGAGCAGCTTTGGCCTGGGCAGCCACATTCCAGCTTCTCTGTCTGTGAACTTGAGGGCAAGATGGGGAGATTACATAACCTTGAAAAGGAATAAGGGCCTGGCATGAGATGGATGGAGATTCTTTCTATAGGACAGGAGGGCAATAATGTGGTGCTGCCCACGTAGGAAAAGGTAATTTGTTTTTTGAGCCTGGAACCCACAGTTTTTTCCAGTACTCATTGCTTTTCCATCCTGCAGGTTTCCCTTGCCTCAGCCATGGCTGGCAGCATCCCTCTTAGATGGTCAGTAAATCCCACCTGGCTCCTGGCATGACTCCATTCGCTCTGTCATCCTTTTGCTGTGCACTCATGAGGGAAGTGGACCCTTCCATGCATGCACTGTCTGAAATCAGAGTTGCAGACTGTCCCTGCTGTACCCATCCTGAACTGACCTCCAGCTCTCAGAGCAGGGCTGGACCAGGCTGGAGCACAGACAGGGTTCAGGTGCTGCATGCCAGTCAGATGTTGGCATCATCAGCATCCCTCTGGAGATACAGGCAGCACAAGCAGCATTCCCTGGAGTAAAAGCTCCCTCACAGAGCTGTGACTGCTGTGAATATTTTGTCTCTTCAATTAAATCTTGTTTTTCTTTGCTTTTGGAGTTGTGTCATTTATATCTTCCTCTGTAATCTATCTCCTCCAAATAGGGAATGAATTCCTTTCCTCGCCAGGCAAGGATCCATTCCCAGGATGAACCATCCTGTCAGTCCCAAAGGGGTTAAACATGAATACCTGGGCTCAGTGTCACATCCCCTACAGCAGATCCCAGACATTCCTTGTTATAAATTTAATCTGTCTTTAAACAGGTGCCACATCCCACAGATGACTGGGATGTACCACAAAGGTTGTATTTGTTTCTGTTGACCCTACAGAAGCAGCGAGCCTCTTGCTGAGCAGGTCCTAACATCAGACTGAGCAGTGGTTTGTGCCACTAAATCCTGGGGCTGAGAAGGGACTGGGAGCATCCTAACAAAACCCTGGACAAGTGGCCATGAGACAGTGATGCTGCTCTGAATTTGAGCTAAGAGATATCAATCATCTCTCAGGAATGCTCTGAGTAGATTGGACAGACAAGACAACCTCTCAAACTTCCATCATGCCTTTCTATGCCATACGTATGCTTTGGTGTCAAAAGGATTGCTGTGGCTACAGAAAAAGCTCTGGAAAGCTACTCAGTAGGTGGTTTGTTGGCATGTAGGGCCATGGAAAAAAAAAAAATATATATATTACTTAAATGTCACTTCAGTTCTGGTTTGGAGTCCTAAGGGGGTTCTCAGATGACACTTTGTGCTGCCCCTCTGAACTGCAGATATCACCAGTGTCTGATGCAATTTGACAGTAACTGGGGGCAAAGAGATGAATGGCAGCATGTTTATTCTCCATAGCCAGAGTTTCTTGAGCCAGCTTTGATCCAGGCTAGTTGTTGCAGCATAACGCTTCATGGCACAAGAGGTTCAGGTAACACCAGTGTGGGCACATCTTCAGCCTGGCTCTGGATGTGGCCTTTGGACATCCTCAGCCCAGGGTACCAGGATGCAGATTTTAATAGCAGCTCTCTGCAGAGCTACCTCAGTCAGTCCTGGATGCTCTATCCCACTCCCAGGTTCATATGGAGAGGGCAGATTAAATTTCTGGAGCCACTCCCAAGTGCTTAACCTGAAGATCCCTTCCCTCAGCACCACTTTGTGTTCATCCTATTCCCTAACATCTGGCAGACTTAAGCCCTTCACCGAGTATCTGTATTGCACTAAAGCGTCCTCAGCCCATGGAGGAAGGTGACAAATCCTTGTCTTACCTTGGTCTGGAACGTACAGAAGACATGAGTCAGGAATGGGTGCTCCCAAGCTAAGGAGAGGACTCTTTTCTCCACCATTGTACATTCAACATCATCATCCATCAGCACCACGTCCTTCTTCAGGGCTTTCACAGCAAAATATTGGTCTGTGCTCTTCAGCTCGGCGAGGAACACCTAGGGTGGAAACAGCAGCTCAGAAGGAGCAGTTCTCTCCCCTCAGAGCTGGCAGCATGGCCATGTGAGGGTGGGAGCTGAGCTCTGGGGAATTCACCAGGGTACACCTTCAAAAAAAAGATGTTTAAGGCCCAGTTCTGCCATTAAGATTTGTAGACTTTGAGTTTATTCCCCACTCCCAGAATAGTTCTATGTTGAGCCCTGGGGAAGGATGAGAAGTTCTTGGTGCTTACAAAAGCAGGGTCCTACATGCCTATATGGATGGGACATATCAGAGAGCCACTTCTGATCACAGAAACCATCCTTATGCAAATGCTCCTGAGATACATTTCCTGTTTTCTGACTTCAAAAAACAAAACACAGACTATTGCTTTGTCACCATTTCAAATGCAAATGCCCTGCACCAGATCCTCAGCAGGTGGACACCGATGTCCACTGGTAGTTAGACTGATCTACATCAGGAGTGGCTTTCTCCCAGTGAGCAGGTCTAAGCAAACAGGCTGGGGCTTCTCTAAGAATGGGAAAATAGTGAAGTTACAACCTCTATCTGTTTTTATAGGCAGGGAAAATGAGTCATGGAGCAGCAGAGAAGGGTTTTCTAGAGACCACAGAGCAAAGAAGTCTCCCCTGGAAGGCAGTGGCAGACAGAACTTCACACTAACAGCCTGCCAATGCTGTTTCTGTGGACTAAATAAATATGTAAGATTCATCAAAGAGGTCTTTGAAGTTCTCTACCAGGAACTATTTACTGAGTAAGCTCAGGCATGTTTTAGCCCTGACAAAAGTTGTTTTTACCCTTTTGGCTACTGCTGCATTTCACTTTGTAGCAGCAGACAGAGAGTAGAGCCTAGAGCCTCCCTCTGTCTGTGCAGTGAATGACCAGAAATGCTAGCAGTGCTGATGCTGCAGGCACCCTTTTTATCCTTGTTTTTGTGCAGGGCACTGCTCTCTTGGGGAAACTGGGGAACACATCACGTTTGTGACACGTGCCATGACTTCCAAGGGGCAGGTAGGCAATGCTAAACCTCATGCAGAGGTTGTGGTGGGAGGCTTCTTCAATAATCTGTCCCCCAACCTCCCTGGTCCATGCAGAGCCGGAGAGACCCCTCAGGCACTGAGATCTGCACACCCTGTCCCCTCTATGGGGAAGTGAATCTCGCTCCAAGCAAATGAGGGCACCAGGAGTGACACCTACACAGGAAACTTGTGGGTGAGTTTTGCTGCAGAAAGACATGAAATAGCCCATCCTCTGCACACCCACAGGGTGCAGAGAGACACAGATGCTTGCAGGCTTGGAGAGTCCACGTTAGCACAAGGACTGATGCAAAGTACAGAATCTGCTTCAATGGAGGCATTGAAGACTTGACTAGACAAACACCTGAGCAACCTCATCTCATTAGACCTGTCTCGAGCAGCAGTTTGGATTAGATGACCTTCAGAGACCCTTTCCTTCCAATAAAAGGAACCTTCAATGGCTCTTGAGTCCAAGTTAGTCTGGGATGTGGGTTTTGGGGTATTCTGGCTTAGCTCTGGTTCCCATGCAAACTGTAGACATGACACCTTCCAGTGGAAGGTGTCCCTGTCCATGGCAGAGGGATTGGAACTAGATGGTCTTTAACATCCCTTCCAAGCCAAGCCATTCTGTAATTCCGTGATTTTCAAGCCAACACAGAAATATTTTAACACTTTAAGAACCGGCTGCAGGAATTGCTCCAGATCCCTTAGCAGGCAAAAAGCAGCTCTTTATTAAGGCATACTTTCCACCATGGAAGGATGTGGGATGTGAGAAATGTGATACATAATGATACTCCTTCTCCTCACTGGCTGTGAAAATCCAATAATGAGTTCATCTAAAATTGTTTTATGCGGCTTTGCACTGGCACTGATTAACATGAGTCCCCTTCCAGGGGATAGCTGCAAGAAGGAGGAGCAACCCATAATTCATCATCAAGATTAATGAATCTGCTGAAAACAGGTGGTTCTTGTTTGAAAAGCACAAAGTCTTGGCTGTTGCAAAATTCGTTTCACGCTCCAGCACAGATTTGAGCTGGGAAAGAGCAGTTCTTGTTCCCAGCTGGGGACCTGCTGCTCTGCAGAGGAGATGGATCCACACTCAACTTCTCAGCTAATGCTTCCACCTCCCTCTGAGTTTGCTCACTAAGCTGGCAGAAGTAGCTGCAAGGAAGGGGGACAGCACAGAGATCTTTCCCACCAGCTTTCTATGGCTGCACAGGACCCATTAACCTGCAGAGAAAGGGAAGTTGCAGATTTACCTGGGGCTTTCTTCTCCTGTCATGGGCAATCATGGAACAGCAACTAATGGGACAGAGAGAAGGGCAAGGAAGATCTTTGTTTCAAGCAAGGAGAAGACTGAGTTCAAGATTCAGCCATGCCAGAGCAAGGATTCTTTGAAGGCTTGAAGATTTATTAGCAACAGGGTGGCCACAGGACCAGGGCAGTGACCTGTGCTGGGTATTGGTGAGGTCCCACCTTGAATCCTGAGTGCAGATTTAGACTCCTCACAGGAAAGACACTGAGTGTCTGGAGAGTGTCTAGAGAAGGGAACAGGGCTGGGGAAGGGGCTGGAGCACCAGGAGTGGCTGAGGGAGCTGGGGGGGCTCAGCCTGGAGAAAAGGAGGCTCAGGGAGGACCTTCTCACTCTCTCCAATTCCCTGACAGGAGCGGGGAGCCATGTGGAGAGCAGGCTCTGCTCCCAAGGAACAAGTGATGGGACATGAGGAAACAGCCCCAAATTGTACCAGGGGAAGTTTAGATTAGCTGTCAGGAAAAATTTCTTCACTTAAAGGTTGATCAGGCATTGAAACAGCATGCTGAGGGCAGTGGTGGAGTCATCATCCCTGGAAATGTTCAAAAGGCATGCAGATGTGGCATTTGGGGACCATGGTCTAGTGGTGGGCTTGAGAGTGCTGAGTTAATGGTTGGACCTGATGATCTTAGAGGTATTTTTTGACCTAAATGTTGACATCTGTGATTCTATATTCTTTCCCAAGTGGCCTTCAAACCACAAGCTATTTTGTGCCACCAAAAGCAACATTTAAAGGTAAGCCCCCAGATACTTACCTTGCCAAAACTGCCCTTCCCCAGCATCTTGTGCAGGACAAAATCTTCAATGGTCAGTTTTAGCTGCACTTGGTGCTCTTGCTGCTCCTGGGACTGTTCTCCCAAGTCTGTCTCTATCACAGACTCCCCCTTCACTGTGCCCTCCACCGGAGTCTCCCAGGAGATGCCTTGTGGCTCTGCAACACACATCAAAGCACACAAATAAACCCCTGGAAATGGGCAGAAAATCCCCAGAACACTTAGAGGTATTGTCCTTAGAGGTTTCAAAGGGTGGTTCAAACAAATGGAAATGTGGTGGGCATATCCAAGTTAATTGACTCCTCTCCCACACTGTCATCTCTCCAGAGTAAATGTTACTCCCATGGAATTCCATCTTCAGTGGTGCTACTTTTCAAACTCCTTCACCTGTCTTTCTGTTTTATGGCAGCTAAACACGACCAAACCCTTAATTTCTGACTACCTGCTTCCTTCAGTCCTTCCTGCTGCTTGTTATTATGATGTGGTCCCATTTTCCCAAAGTCTTTTCAAAACACTTGCCAAAGCTAGATGAAAAGATGGGACAGCATTTTCCTACTGGGTCCCTGCTCTGGATGTGAAGCATTCCAGATCGAGCATTCCAGCTGTCCTGGAGTGGAATCACTCTGAGGTTTTTCAATCACCCATTCACTTGGATGAACATGAATTTGTAAGAGATTCTGTCTCTCAGTGGATTTATCCCATTGCTGCACTGTTTTAAAATGCTGAACAGCAAGAACACCACTCAGCAGACAAAAAAGTCCACATGTAAAACAGATGTGAAACCATGTGGGGCTTTACTGCTTCACATCAGCATAACCATTTCTACTTGCAGGAAAGGAAGGAACTAAGCACAGATGTGGACATAATTTATTTCCCCTTGGGGACTAAAGGACACACTATTTCATTTATTCTCCTAAACATCTGTTCTTGTAGCATAGAGGGCTGTGACACCTAGATCAGCTCCTGGGTGAGTGAAGTGGGGATCTGTCAATGGTTCTCAAAGCTACTGGAAGTCAACCCCCACCCAAAAACAGGAAACGAGAAAGAAAATTTGCCACAGAGATCAGAAGGACTCCAAACCTCCTGTTTAGAGCTCTGTGTCTCTGTAAAGTTCTAAGATTTTAAAATCTAGGAGTCTCAAGTAGGGAATAAGCACGTTATTGCCAGTGAAGGTATGAGATGTGCTCAAGCACCAGGTATGAAAGGATGTTTAGGCATCAGCTGAAGGAGCGGGGGTTGTCACCAGAGGCTGGGATGACATGGGGGAAGTGCAGGTTGATAGAGAAAGGACCAGATTGGGATCCAGGGTATCTGCCAGGCCCAGGTGATGTGGCTGGGAAAAGCTGTTGGCAACCTGGGAACAGAAAGGGCAGAGCTTGGATATTAGAAAGAGCTTCTTCACCCAGAGGGTGGTTGGGCACTGAACAGGCTCCCCAGGGCAGTGGTCACAGCACCAAGGCTGGCAGAGCTCAAGGAGCATTTGGA
>JAWWEW010000041.1:2775763-2814207 GCA_035583185.1 Anabacerthia variegaticeps
GGTGGTTGGGCACTGAACAGGCTCCCCAGGGCAGTGGTCACAGCACCAAGGCTGGCAGAGCTCAAGGAGCATTTGGATGATCCTCTCAGGCACAGAGTGTGACTGTTGGGGATGGTCCTGTGTAGGGCCAGGAGTTGGACTCGATGATCCTTGAGGGTCCCTTCCAACTCAGCATATTCTGTGATTCTGTGGTTCTCTCTTGCTGTAGGCTGGAGAGATGCATGAAAGATTCACTGGCTCATAAATTCCCCATCCTTGTCACCTCCAACTAACCACATACCAACTGAAACATTAACATATCACCAGGGGGAATTACCTTTTTTCCCCGTTGTAGATGCAGGCAGTGCCTGCAGTGGTGTTACATCCTTCACTGGAACTGGGAACCCAATTTCAAGAGGCCCATCCCTGGAGATCTGTTCAGTGTCACGCTGGCAGCGAGCCTGGAGAACAGGAAACAGCAAATTACTTTTGAGCCAAATGTCATGTCCTGAGCTCATAAATGTGGCTTCTTGAGTGTGAGAGTCAGAGAAGCCAAGATAATGGAAGAGGTCTTTGCTTATGAGAAGAGCATCTCAAGACTTAAATTATTTACCTGCTGAGTGCTCTCTATCATTGCCAGAGCTTCAGCCATTAGCTTCTGGTTAACTCCACAAAGATTTGCTACTTTTGTCTGGCACTTGTGATGGACGTTCATGCCACATGCTGAAAGAAAGAACAAGAGGAGTCAGACCAACAAAGGCTGTAAAGGGTTGGGCAGGAACATGTGCTGCTGTTGTCCAAGGGCAGAGAAGAGCCACGTAAACAGCTCAAATATCTCATGAGATGGCACTCAGGTAATTTTTTCGTTCTCTGTAGAGACTTTTTTGTATCTTCTTCTGGCCAAAGGTTGCATTTCCACATCCATCAGCCTTGGCAGGTACAGGCTACCAAAACTCTACAGTCCATCAGCTCAGAGATAAACTGTAATCACAGAAGAGGGTCTCCCCAAATATGTAGGATTATGAAGATAGTGCAGTATCTTAGGTCTGCCTGATATTGGAAATAGAGCATCATTCATACTAGGGGTGATTTTGGAAGTCAACAGTGTTCTTCAGTGTTCTTTGCCTCTTTGGGAAGTGACTCTTCAGCCTTGAGGACCACAGATGTCTCTGTACACGGACAGCTGTCATCCTTCTTGAAGAACAATCTTCCTTGAAGGACAGTCCTGTAGACCACTCCTTCACCACCCTGGGTGCCATCTCAAACAGGTTGTGTAGAGAAGGATGGCAAATGAGATTTGGCTTTTCAGACTGCAACCCTCTAAAGACAACGACCCCCTCCCATGCTCCGCTCGTGCCACGCACACCAGGCACTCACCATCACACTTCAGCCCTTGCCGTGCCAGGCCCCAGAGGAGTGTTCCACAGTGCTCACAGAAAGTTGGGCTCTTGTAGTTGTAGACTTTGAAGCGGTGAGGCATGTCAATCTTGAACCTCTCTTTGTGGAACTGCAAGATAAAAGCATGTCAGTCTTGAACCTCTCTTTGTGGAGCTGCAATACAAAAGTTGTGTTGGCAATTCAATCCTCTCCACGTCAGCTCTGCATGAAAAACCAAATTTGCACCACAGGATGTCTACTGCCTTTTTATCCTTTATCCAGAAGAAACTATCTGTAACTATGATTCAGGCACACAAAGGCAAATTTTGATACATAATTAGTGCAATTCAGTTATTAATTAGGGAGGTGGGTAATTTCATCCCTGGGCTTGATTTATCTGACCAAAGACCTGCTTGCCTCTCATCTACACACCCAGACTCCCCTAAAGCTCAGTGGGAAAACATTGGTACTTCTAAAAATAATTCATGTCATCTTGAAATGGATGTCTACTTTTGTTGTCAGGAAACACTCCTTGGAAAAGCCTCTTTTTCTTCTTTTAGTACATAGAGAGGGAAAGGTAATGAGAAAGACAGATACAAGGAGATGTCAGAAGACAAGTAAGATGAATGTCATCTCTAAGAACTGCAGGAAAGGGAATAGTCCTATCAAGAGTGTAAGTTCTGGTTTTGCCTACCAAAAAGTAAAGGTTAGAATAAACTAATATGAGAAAAATAAAGCAAATTATAGTGGAGATGTTACATCTTCCACTGACTGCTTGGAAATCTCAGGTAACACAGACTGGGGCATTTGAGTACAAATCTGAAAATTCTGCATGATGTCCTGCATGAGACTGGATAGCAAAGAGTTTTCCCAGTAAATCTCCACTTCATGTCCATGACCTCCCTCTGAGCTGTACTTTATGCATTAGAAAAATGTCACTTCTGATTCAGCAACCATTTATTCAGCAGCTGCATTTGAGTAAATCATAAGTGGGAGGTAAAGAAACCACTGGGAATGTAAAAAGCAAAGGGCACAGATCAGATCACACAGCTTTTAGTTCACCAGGACCTTTTGCTTCATCAGAAGTTGTTTTATAGAGAGATCTGAATGACACTCAAGCTTTTTTAAAAGCAGCCTAACAATAATAACAATAATAATAATACCTACCATTGTTTCTCTGCTGTTGATTGCTGATCCTGTACACTTGGCAATTACTTTATCAATGCACTTCTTATGAATGGCAGCATTGCACTCTGCAACAGCAAGCGTGTCATGGTGTTAATAAGGAAATTCCTTAAGAAAAGATTAAGTAAAATATGATAATAAGAAAATGAAAATATTTCTTACGTCTGCATTGATAGCCTTGTTTATTCAGACCCCTGAAATAGAAAGAAGAGGTTAATTCTGAGTGGTCTGAAAGTCTCAGTGGAAGAAAGGAGAGTGACATTAATGAAAGAAAGGGAATAAAATCACTTTGCTTTTTATCAGCCTTTGTAGTGCTTATTTAATTTCACTTCCTTCATTCAATCTAATGGTGGAGTGATTTTCTGTGGTTTTCACAGCCTTTTCAGCACATATTCACATTCTGAATTTCACAATATCCAGACAGCAAACCGGACTGATGAGAATTGTTTTGCGCATTTGGGCAAGCCCCAAAATATTTGTAAATAAACAACTGAAAAATGAAGGGAATTTTCACAATTGGGATTGCAACTACGAACCACATCCTTGAAGTGATGCAATAACTACACATAAGCTGTCAAGGGTCTGACAGCAGGAGTAGAAATAATCACAGAATCATTGAAAAAGACCTTTAAGATCATGGAGTCCAACCACTAACCCAGATCTGCCAAGTCCAACACTAAACCACGTCCCTAAGTGCCCCAATGATACAAGAACTGACCCTCAGGGTTGAAAGAGAAAAAACACAGATTTATTTTCACTTACCACACAAACTCATGACAGACAGAGCAGAAGGTGGGCTGCGGAAAGAAGGTGGCTGTGAACTCGTGGCACTTGACATTATGGATTTTGGCCTGTTTGATGGCTCCCCTGCGCTGGTGCAAGGAGAAGAAGCCTTCAGTCTCACAGTCAGCCAGGTCTTTTGCATCTGGGGAAAGGAAACAGCAGATTTATTAGGGGACCTTCTCCTCACCAGGAACCTTGAGAACGTGCAGCTGCCAGCATACCAAGTGACTGAAGCTGATGATTCACTCATGGCAATGAATACTTAAAGAATAATTTTATGAAACCCACACAAAGCTTGTTTGGATGTTTTTTATCTACCATTCCTACACTAAAAATTCTTTAAACTTATATGCACACAAAACACGTGCGTGTGTATATATACACCAATATAGATAGATAGATAGATAGATAGATAGACAGATAGATAGATAGATAGGCAGGCAGACAGATAGATAGATAGATAGATAGATAGATAGATAGATAGATAGACAGATAGACAGATAGAGGTATAGATACATGTGGATATTTAACTGAATCCCTTATGTGAGCATGTACGTGTGTATGAATAAGCACACAGGTATGTTCTTAGGATATTTTTTCTTGGTTATTTTACCATGTCATCATTTGCTTTGCTGTTTGCTGTGTCCATGCCATTATTCACAGTTCACCTTTAAACTTTTCAGAGCAGCAAACACACCTGTTCTGAATTCACATGCACATGTGCTTGTCTCTACAAATCTGATATCCACATAGGGTCTCATTCTCAGTCTCTGCTTTGTCTCACTCAGGCATTACACAGCAAGGTACCCAGGTAATGTGTGGAAACTGGCCCCCTGTGTGACCTGATGCTGATCCTGCTATTTGTAACACAAACACAACTTGACTTTTCTGTGCTTTGACCTCTCTGGCATCTTATAACACACAAAGAGACAACAGCAGTCTAGTCTATATTAAAGGTAGGAATGGTTAAGAAAATATCAGAATGAACATTTCATCTGATTTCAGTGCTTCTATGTCTTATATATTTATCTTTATCTTTCTACATACACCTTACAGCTTCACTCTGAGGGTGTAAGAATTTTAGTGACAAAGACGGGAGTAAGACCAAACGTTTGAATTCAACCCATTTTCCTCAAGGAAGCAAAATGCATTTCACTTGGACATCAAAATTCACAGGTGGGACTTGGTTCCCAGTGAAGACATGTAAATGACTGTGTGTCCCCTGTCCAGGGGGACTAAGCTGCTGACACATCCCTGGAGGTCTAGCTGGGGCAGGCAATGGAGCCCAGTGAACCACTCTGCTCACCTTGCAGCAGAAACCTGCATGGGATCAGATGAATCACTCTCTACGTCCTTTTCCTCTTTGGCCTGGATTGCTCTTGGACTTTAAAGCTCTGCTAACAGATGCACTCAGGTGTTGTCAACTGCAAATTCTCTCCCAGTCTTCACATCTGCGCTATAATGCACATCATGGCACATCTCACATGCATAGAATTATAGGATCATTTAGGCTGGAAAAGGCCCTTAGATCATGGGAGTCCAACCACTAACCCAGCACTGCCAAGGCCACCACTAAACCATGTCTCCAGGGGCCACATCTATGTCTTTTAAACACCTCCAGGGATGGTGACTCCACCACTTCCTTGGGCAGCCTGTTCCAGTGCTTGACAATCCTTTCAGTGAAGAAACTTTCTCTCATATCCAATCTAAACCTCCCCTGCTACAAGCTGATTCCATCTCCTCTTGCCCTATTGCTCGTTGTCTGGGAGATGAGACCGATCCCCACCTGGCTACAGCCTCCTTTGAGGGAGTTGTAGAGAGCCAAAGGTCCCCCCTGAGGCTCCTTTTCTCCAGGCTGAGCCCACCCAACTCTCTCAGTCACTTCTCATCAGACCTGTGCTCCAGACCCTTTCCCAGTTCCATTCCCTTCTCTGGACATGCTCCAGCACCTCAAGGTCTTTCATGTAGTACATAAAGTAGAATGATTTGAGAGGGAACTGACTTCTGATGTATCTATCCTTGCTGAGTATAATGGGAAAATCTACTTTTTCTTAGTGGTAAAACAGCCAAAAACCTTCCTTGAAAAACACAGAACAGTCAATCTTCATCCCCATCACACAATAAAACGTGCTTTTCTTGAGTTTTCATTTCAAGCAGTTACGTTAGTCCTTATGAATCAATCAGTAATAACACAGGCACTGCTTTTAGTGAAGACACCACGTCTGCCCCACAGAAATCAGAGCCAGCAACTAACAAACAAAATCACTTGCCACTTATTTCCAGGAAGTATCTTGCATTCATCAGCATTCGCCCTTGAGGTTTCAGTTCTAGCTGGTTGAGACAAGTGAGAAAAAAACAAGAAAAAAAGACTATTAAACAGTAATTCAAAAAAGGAAAAAATCATTTCAGATGACTTCAAGACAGCATTAATTTCAAGATGACTTAATCCTTTCAGGAGACTTCAAGCTATGTTCTTTTCCCAGTGGGAATTGATGAATAGCAATGAATGCTAATTTTTGGCTTGCTCATACCCATGTGGGATAACAAGGCAACTATAGAGAGGAGAGGGTAGATCATCTCCTATCAAATGCTCAGAGCAGCATCACAGAAAAGATAAATGTGACTAAACCACAGAAGATGAAGGCAGGTTTTTAGACACCAGAGCAAGACCAGCACTACCTACAGAGAAAACTTGTTCCCAATGGATCCCACAAGAGGAAAGAGGGAGCACTTCAAAAAACCCAGCCAACTTCAGATGGCTGATGCTGAAATCTTTTAGACACCAAGTTCTGCAAGTCTAACTTCAGTGCAGTCAACGTGCTACAAACTTACTCAGACACACTTTTTGGCCTTTTCACCAGACCTGGAAAATCCCACCCACCTGAATCATCATCCATAGGTGCCTTTGGAAATTGGAATCCACTTGCCTAGGTATAAAAGGACCTAAATTCATGGATTTCTTCAGCCTGAGAGCCACAGCAATGCCTTCCCCACCCACCTCCAGCACAACTGAGCAGGGTTACCTCTCTGCCTTGCCCTGGCATAGAAGAGTGAGAAAAATTCTCTCCTCATGACCCTTGGAGGCTGAGACACCTGGGACCACCCTCCCCAGGCTGTAACTTGTGTCAGGGAGTAAGTAGAGAGATCTGAGGAGATGGTACCAGGCTAGGACACACCAGAACCAGGGTCTCCCAAATCCACTTCACCTCAACACCCCAGATTATGTGCCTCTCTCCTGCTCACCAAGCTAGTGGGGTTGGAGTCATGTTGAGCAGGGGTTTTTAGTTTTCAATTCCATCCCCAAGTATCAAAATTCCTTCAAAGTTATGTGTTAAAACAAGGATGTTAAGGGTTTGGAATGGACCATAAAGATCACCTAGTCCCAACCCTCCCTGCCATGGGCAGGGACACTTCCCACTAGACCAAGTTGCTCAAGGCTTTATCCAACCTGGTCTTGAACACTTCCAGGGTTGGGGCATCCACTGAAAATCAAACAAATCCTGGTTTTAGGTCTTGTAAGTGACCAAGGCCTTTGTGACTTTTTTTACTCTCTGCTTAACCTAAACAGTTTATCTTGAGAACTGTCACAAGAAATAAAACAAAAAAATCTCCAGGATATCAGTTCCTCTCAAAATGTCTTTCCATTTCATTCTTATTCACAACTACTGGATATTACATTTAAAACACTATTATCAAGAACTTTTTTGCTTGGACTGCCAAGGAACACACCCTTACATTTAGCATCCTTATGAAGGCTGTTACTTCAAATTTACCCCACTCTTAACTCCAGTGATTTTAAAGGAGTTCCTATGACATAACTCTGAAGACAGGCAGCTGTGTATCAGTTTCTTGACATTTGATGAAATTTTTAAAGCTGCTTCCACAGAGAACATAAAATAAGTCATGTTTAGCCACTCATATTACCATTTGTTCCCAGTGGGTCTCCTCGGGGAAGAATAACACGTGGGCATGGCTCACCTGAACCAGAATCCTCACTGGCAGAGGGCATGTTTCAACACAGCAGCAGCAGGAGAAATAAATAGGCCATGCTCTTCTTTTCTGACAGGTCTTTCCCTCAAGTCATACCCAAGTAGACTCAAAACATCATTCCTTGGATGGCAGCCAGTTCCTGCTGCCCTGCTGGTGACAGTCACAGCCTGGCATGGACACAAGCCACGGCACTGCCCTACCCCACAGCAGCTCCCCATCACATCCTGCAAGAGAAGATAATGATGCTCACCCATATCTCTGTCTTCCCGTTGCTCTTTTTGCACCTCTCAGCCAGCACCTTGAGTTCCACCGTGGTCTCCGAAACCATTTCGGCGCTTTTGTCCTTGACCACGATGTGCATGACCCTGCCGTTGTTGATGTGGGCATCAAAAGTGCTGTTCCAGGGTGGGTACATGGTGGGCTTCTTCTGCACGTACACCTGGCCATTCTCTGTCAAGAGGAAGCGGTTTGGATTGACTGGACCTGCTCTAAGGCCACCACTCTAGAGCCTGTGAGATAGGTCTGTGTTATTGACCCACTCAAAAGTCTCTCTCCTGGCATGGTCCTAGGAGGTTACTAGGTGAAGTGAAGCCTAGGATGGGATCCATCTCACTTAAATTTAGATGTCTACAATGTGTGTGCCCATGTCTGAGCTGTCTGAACACTGACTTCATCCAGAGCCAGGGAATACAATCAATATAAATCAGCAGACTAAGGGTGGTTCATTTGACCAAATAGAGACATGTACCTTAGAAAAGATAATTTCCATCCTTGACTCCATCAGCTCTGCTGAGGAGACCCCAACTGAAGACTCCAACACCTTGGATACCCACTCCTAATCATGAGAACCAGCTATGAAAGCCAGCTATGTGGATCATCTGTCCCCATGCAAGATGAGACAGATCTGCTTAAATGCCCCCCCTGTGAAAGTTTTGAGTGCTTACTCAAGGTAAATTCAATATCACAGTTATCCTCTGAAAATGTTCAACCTACCAAGTGCTGAAGCTGGAGGGACAAGGGAATTAAAAGCAGTTTTGTGATCAGCAGGTCTGGGACTCCTCTCAGCTAAAGACCCTGTTCCTATACCCAATAATCCCAGCCTTTCCCTCATCCCACCCAGCTGGAAAAGAACTTGCAGCTGATAGTCTGGAAGGCGACACATGCTGGAGAAAATTGTTCCCTGGAGGCAAGGACTAATTCAGGTTTGTCCCTCTGCTCAGCTTTGATTTCCACAGGCAGGAACTCCAGGATTTCTGAGGCTTTTACTATGTCTTTAGGACAGACTAAAACTGGTAAACAAGCTCCAAAGTTACTGAAAGCAGGAGAGAAGGAGAATAAAGGAAACAGTGAATTCATGATTGTGTAATATTCACCTCAGGAAATGAGAGAATGTTTACTGGGGAAAGAAAAAACATCAGGGCTGTGAGATTACAACAAAAATCTCCCTTGAGCACCCTGTACAGTGGAGAAATGACTGCCAGAGCTTCTACATAAATTACATTCACTAGATAGATTTAGGGAGAGATACAGTTTCCTGAGGAAAGGCGTGCAGGATCCTGGAATTGGCACTGACTTGCTGAAATTTCATCCCACGACCCAACACCTGGCTCTCACAAAGCAGTTTTGAGCTCAATTCCATCACATAAACGTGATTTAAGCTGTGTTAGGCTCTGACCATCAGCACTGCATGGCAAACTGAGCAGAGATCACAGAATCACCGAGGCTGGAAAAGACCTCCAAGATCACCAAGTCCAAATACCACCTTGCCCACTAAACTGTATCACCAAGTGCCACATCTGTTTGTGTTTGGAACACTTTCAGGGATGGTGACTCCACGATATTCCTGGGGAGAAATGATCTGATCCCCAGATCATAAACCTCTTCTCAACCTTGTCATGTGTAGTGTGACGAGCAGTTGTGCAGCTAAATTTTACCCACAAAATCAATTTCCCCAAAGCTCAAAGCACCTCAATCTAAGGTGAATCCACCTCTATCAGTGGGGTTGATTTTGCACATATGAAGATGGAGGCAATCACATCCTGAGCTCACTGTGTGCAGGCTTAATTCATTCCCATCCAGCTTGCAAATATATATTCAACACACTCTTTCAACAAAACCACAGAAAAGTCAGAGATAAAAACGAGACAGAAACTTCCCAGCATCCTGGAGAACAGAAATCTGAATAAGGACCATTATTTCTCTGCTACACCAGTGAAAACCCACAGATGTGAAACACAACACTCACAACACGAGCGCTTTCGTTCTGCACTCCAGGCTTAAATACACAACCCCTGGACTGTGGATGAACTGCCCACTCTATGGGATCAGACAGTCACCCCTGGTGCATCCCTGCTGATGGCTGTGGAATCCTGCCAGGGATTAATGTGACCCCGGGCTCCTGAAAAATAAAAGAGCAACTGTCTTTCCCGGGGAGCAGCTCCCACTGGAGCTGGGAGAGCTTTTCCTGGAGGCTCGCTGAGTTCAAACACGGAGCAGGGTCTTTCATGAAGCAAATGTCACCGAGGCAGGTGGCAAAATGCCACCAGGCCAGGTGGCCTGTGAAGGCAGAAGTCACTTTTTAAAGGGCAGGTTTTTTTATACCTCAGGGGCGCATATGATCTCTGAAAGGTTTTGTCATCAGTAATAAATTGCTGCAAGGCTTCTAGGTGTAGGGGGTTGTGAGGTTTTTTTAAATTATATCACAAAATACCAGGGTCTCTTTCATAAAATAAGTAAAAATAAGAAAAGCAAAACAAGAGGTGTCCAAGATCTTTCCTGAGCTTCTGAAACTCTTTAGGGTGACCTTGAGGTGGCACCCCTGTGTCCACAGATGATGTGCATTATTCAAAAACCCTGGGGATCTCTATCCCAGTGACTATTCCATCATGGCTGGTCGACAAGGAACAGCCTTTGGCACGAACTGAAAGTCAGTAAAACTCCTTGTTTTTGGAAACCAAACACATTTATCATCTACCACTGTTCTCTTTGCAAAAAAACCCAACCAAACAAAAAACCACACAGATGCTTTGCTAATGCTAAACACAGAATCCCAGAATGGTTTGGGTTGGAAGGGACCTTAAAGATCATCAGTTCCACCCTCCTGCCAAGGGCAGGGACACCTTCCACTAAACCAGGTTGCTCCAAGCCCCGTCCAACCTGACCTTGGACACTTCCAGGGATGGGGCAGCCACAGCTTCTCTGGTTGCACCTGTGCCAGGTTCCTGATATCAAACATGGTATATGTAACATGGTATATATATCTGATCCATAATAGGACATTGGAGAAGTCAGAGCAAAGTGATCTTCTAAACTGGTTCCAGCAAAGAGCCTGAACAGATTTGAGACTGGATCAATCCTGGCTCTGGGACTGGATCAAGCTCTGGGTTTGGGCACAGCCTGCCCTGCTCAGCAACCATGTGCCCTAAAGAAATCTTAAAGCCCGAGTATCAGAGCACAAGGCTGGTGGTCAGGATGGTTTGCATTTCTTACCAGCTGGGCAGCTGGTCCACTCCTACTCCTTGGTCATGTCAAAATTTTAGCCAAAATTTGCATATCAGAGAACCAGTGTATTTATTTATTTTTTTAAAAAATCCCATTACCATTGAGAAACAAGTGCTTTGTGAAACCAGGGACCAGAGAGCACACTGTGAGCAAAAAAATTTTAAAAAATCCTGAAGCAGGGATAAGATATGGTGGAACTGGCAGTGTTGGTCTAATGGTTGGACTTGATGATCTCAGAGATCTTTCCCAACCTTAATGATTCTCTGACTCTAGTTCAAATATATTCAGCTAGTGTTTGTCTGGAGACCTTTTGCCTTCTCTAAGCCTGTTTGAGCATGACAGCTCCTCGGGGTGGTCATGCTGAGAGCATTTCTGGTATTTAGAGTCATGCTTAGCTCTCTGAATGTCACATGTACCTCTGAGTGCACTGTCTACTCAGCAGAGAGCACTGGGCTTTTCTAGGATGTGATTCATCACACTCATTACGGATGTGTTCCTCAAGCTGAGATGAATCCCACCACAGAAACCTCTCCTTATTCCCCTGGGCTGTAATTCACTGATAGTTGAATTGCTCAGGCATCAATATCCTTGCAGAAGACTGGACTTACAGGGCAACTGGATCCCATGGTGGCCTCATCTTTTCTTAGTCACCTTAAGGTAAAGTTCACCATCTACACATTTAAACAGCCTCCCTCAGCAGCAGGTTAACTCACAAGGGTGGTTTAACCCACCCTAAGAGGGGAGTCTGAGGTGAATCAGTCCCAGAAGGTTCCTGCTGACACTGGTGTGAGGAGGAGTTGCCCTCTGGTCGCCCCACCATGCTCTGAGCAATCACTAGATGAAATTACACCCCACAAACAGAAACCTTCTAACAGCAGAATGTCAGTTTGGGTATATTCAGTCTTCACCAATGGAGAAAAGCTCCCCCAAACACACTTTTTTCTGTCTTGTTGGTAGAGGAATTATAATAATAATAATATTCATAATAATCATAATTATTACAATAACTTAAATATAAACAATTATTATAATAATTATGATTATTGACTCTCACAAGCACAAAAATTATATCCCTTAGTATTTTGTGTCTGAAAACAATTTCAGCTCTGTGTAAGACAAATAAATATAGGTCTGTTCTGACCAAATTGATTTTATACACTTTTGAACTGACATAGGCTTCGATTTGAGTCATGGATTTCAAAGATCTCATTAAAGCAAACAGCCAAGTCCTGCACAGAGCTGAAACAGGTGATATTTGCAGTTAAAAGTGAGATCTTAGGGATATCTTGTCATGCAGTATTTTCTTTCCTTTAGAATTTACCAGTCACCACATCTTTCCTAATCATTTAAGATACCATTTAAGTCAAGAAATAATTTAATGTGATAAATGCTGGCTCTTTAAACAAACAAACAATCCCAGTGAAATACTGAATTATTTTAAAATTCTAAAAACTTTTTGTAAACTAATTTAATGTTCTCTGGGGATTAGAGTCATGGGCATTCTCAATAAAAAGGGACTTCTGAGTGGATTTAGTTTCTTAAAGAATCACAACAGTCAAATTAGGAATTTATCAAAGATTTAAGATAAACAGCAACCAGTGTTAGGGAATTCTCTAACACTGATGGTCTTGTTCTTCATGATTCTTCAAAAGCAGGACTGAAGAACTTTTCATCCTCTCACTGGGACTATTTTCATGCATAAGACATATAAGAACTGTTTTCCCTATGAGGGCTCATCAGTGTTGGTCCATCAGGAAAAGTGTGCAACAACCCCTACGTCGAGACAGAGAAAAGTGCTTTGCATGAGGTTTCACTTTCAAACCTTTTACACAGGACAGCAGTCATACAGAGAAAAGACCACACTGGTTAAGTGCCTTTTCTTTTTTTCCTTAAATTATGGAAGTATCTGGATCTGTGAGTTCTCCAGAAAAAAATTATAAACACGGACAGCTCTGCCAGGATATTTTAGGACACTCAGATTTCATCTGTCTGGAGTCCCACTGACAAACCAACAACTGCTGATAGAAAAGTGAAACCAAATCCAGCTCAGCTCATCTGCTCTGTCACATGCTGGGACCTGTAATGTAGTTGATAATAACCTCAAACTGAAGACATAGATTTGTTTGGTACCATTTTAAAATCAGACTGTTGTGCCGACCGTGCCAAGCCCAAACTTGCACTGTGCTGAGACACAAAAAAAGACTTCAAAAACCCTTATAAAGGGGGGTGGGCAGGAGGTTGGAACTAGGGAATATTTAAGGTCTTTTCCAAGCCAAACCATTTTATGGTTCACTCTATGATTTAGCAATGTGTTTGCTACACACAAGAAACAACACAGAAACACGTCCACACGACTTATAAAAGCTCACATGCATTTCTAACACTTGTCCACTTACCTGACTCCACGGCTTCTTTCACCATCACAGCACAGTAAGGGTTAATCACCTCCCCCTGGGATGGCAGGTAAGGGCCACTGTCATAGTTAGACAAACCAATACGTAGGAAGGGAGACATGACAAGTCCTGTGTCAAACAAAAGACAGGCGACACTTGGGAAAGAGTCTAAAAATTCCCCTTGGTTTTAACCAAACTCTTATCTCTGCTGGACAGGGGGATGTTGGTCATTAGTTATCCATGAGCTGGAGACTCTCTGACTTCCTCCACTGACCAGCAGGACAAGGGAGTGACTGAGCCCTTCTTAACGTGCATAAGGTAACATAACTCAGCTGTGGGCTTAACCATGGAGCTGAACTCATCCCAGGGCTGGAAAACCCACAGGAGCAGCTCTGAGCACTCAGGACTTGACGCCAACAGCCAGGAATGGGAACAGCAATACAGAGAGGCCAAATCAGAGCTTTCCTGGCTGGGATAACCCCTGCTGCAATTCACGTTGAGTCACACGTTCAAGAACCCCAATGCCATGGGAATAGAAAGGGTTTTGGGAATAGGAGGGTGCTGGAAGCCTGCGAGCTGAATATGAAACTGTGAAATAACTGTGTGCTATTTATATACAGCATGGAAAGGATCTCGGGCATTCAACTGCCTGGGTGCTGACCCCTATTCATAAGTGAAGCTATAAAGAGAAAAATGCAGCTCATATGAACCACGCTCTATAGGCAGTGAAACAAAAAACCCCACCAATAAAACAGTACCTCGGCGTAGTTTTAAGCAGCTGAGAACAGAAACATATAAAATCAAGATGCCAGGAAACGCTACAAAACCTTTGGGTTGGTCGTCTTCGTTAGGCTCTTTGAAAGCATTCTGAGAGAAGGTTTAGTGAAACCAGAAATTGTTAACTGCTGTAGTTAGTGCCCATCATGGTGCCATCTGGGCCCAAGCACTGGGATTTACCACCCAAATTTCGTCTCAACTTCTGAGCTTGTCATTGCTGGCTTCCCTTCCTCTCAGTGGGGAGCAAGAGGCACTTTGAACTCAGCTGCAGATGTTTGAGTCTTGGACCACCAGAGTTAAAAGACAGCAGTCCTATCACCAGCTGTTATCTGTCAAATATATTGACAATGACATATTGTTCAATTACAACAGCAAAAAGTTGAATGACTTGTGTTGTGGGATGTAACCCAAGTCTCTTCTCCTTTTTTACACATAAAAATTGCTCTATCCCAAGGGCAGCTTCTCCAGCCCCGCACAGATCCAGATTCTGCTGGGAATAGCAGTTTCTTACCTGTAAATGGTGTTTTCCTGACAGACAAGTTCAGTGTATGAGAGGGGCTTCTCTTTTCACCACAGTCGTGGACAACATGGAAAGGATTTTCTCAGCTGAAGAAATGAGGAAAACTGCTCCTCTGGCTGGGCTGACTTTAAAACTCGACTCTCTGTTCAAGGAGACAGGAGGCAAGACCATCAAGGAGAGAGGAAAACTGGAGAAACCGAGATGTAGCCCTTTTTTTGAGTGTCTTCTCTCTTACCCAACAGAGTGGAGTGATGAGTTTCCATCAGCCTCTTGTAGAAAAGTCTGGGTGGGCTGTAAAACTCAGAACAACTTTGCATCAGTGCATGGCCAGGTGGCAGCAGGTTGTTGTTCCACTTGTGTCCTGGATATGGTGAGATGTCCTTCTTCCTGTTTTATAAAATGAAGACAAACAGCTACATTTAGTGCTGGGACTGAAACACCAGCTCTTCTGGCCCGAATATTCACAAGAACTGAGCACTCACACCCCAACACTTCCCAACACTGATGTTCTCTCATAGAGATTTTGGCTGTCCAGGAGGTTTTCCCAAATTTGCTACCCTGCATAAGGACAATCTATACCATAAACCACACAGGGAGTCTCTTCTTCCCACTGGAGCTCCTGGTTATGTAAGCTAATAACCAGGCTGAGTTTTCAGGAGAACAGCAAAAAGTCATAAACCCTCTTGCACACTGCACTTAGAAGAGAAGAAAACCATCCAGGTTTCTGGGAAAGAGAGGATGGGACAAAAGAAGAGAAAAAAAAGAAAAGTGTGACTCATGGCTACTGTGTATCCCTAGGAATGACAGGTCATGGACCTCTGTAAGATCTGGTTTTGATCAGATCCTTCAAGCTATTAAATTTCAAAAATTCTCTTCATTGCATCAGATCTAAAAGATTTATGCTGGGACTTCACATAAACCAGTTTATTGCATGAGATGCTCTCAGCAAATAGGTGAGAATTTTCCACCCAGCTGCAGAGCATGTAGGTTTGGCAGAGCCAGTGTCAGCACTGGCAAACCAGCAGCTGCCCATATAAGCCTTGAAAAGGCAGGCTAAAGCTTGCTGAAATCAGAGTTTACTGCTGTGCCAGCCCCGTGTGAGCACTCTGCCCTGGGGTGAATTTCTTCCCCCTGTCCGATAAATCACACAGATAACTGGTTTCCTGCTTCTCTCTCACTGTCTTTCCTGAAACCACCTTGGCTTTGGCCCAAACATCTGTTTTCCAGGTCCTACCTCCAGCTTTTGCCACTCCAGGACTGCTGCTTGGCTGGTATCCACAGCCATAAACAATTAAGGAACAACCCAGCTCAGCTCCAGCATGGCTCACTGTAATAGCAGCAGTTTAATTTAACACCAGAAACAGCTGCAGTGGATATGGAGAGTTCTGCTTAATTTCCCAGTGGAAAGGATAGTGTAAGGTATCTGAAAACTAAGGATGAAATTCAGCTTTCCATAAGGGGCCACCTGCAACCTCTCCTCCAATAAAACATTAAGCACAGTGTGATTTGAGTTCAGCAATACTGCACCCAACTTTGCTGGCACAGGACAGCTTTGCCCTCTCTGGAGAAGAACACAACATATGGGAATAATTCCCAAATGATATTAGGAAGTAATAAACTTCTTAATATCCTTAATCAATTATGGTTAAGGAGAAAGAAAGAAGCAAGCTCCTGCTCCCAGTGAGCCAAAGATCTGGGTGGAGGACAGCTGTCTTATGCTTTTGCCTTTCATTAAATGAAAATAGATGCTTGTATGACACAGTAAAGATGGCAACTGACTGAATCAGGGCCAGCTGAGAGGGGAAATATTTCAAGATTTGAGATGCTGCTTTCCTAACGCCATCAAACTCATTTTCTCGAGGTCAGAAGGAATATTTCCAGCTCTCTCTCCTTTTTGAGGCAAAACTCTGCTTACAAAATGAGTTCATAATCTCAGGATCAGCATCACCAAGAGGGAAAGGAACCAGGAGTTATTGCTGAAGGGTATGAACTTTTCTTCACCCCCTGCAAGGCATCTCCCAGCCAAAAAGGCAGGTCCTGACCCTGCAGAGATCTGTTTGAATAGCTGGAAACCTCCACATGAGCATAACAACACACCTCAGGGCCTTCCTGCAGCTTTCAAGAGCAACCCTGAACACCAGCAGTGATGGCTGGAGTCCCTCTCTCTGGTCCCTGACTCCACATATCCCACAGACCACACAGTAGGGAACAGGGATCTAAATAACTCCCTCGAGTGACTCAATTTGGCTGCTCATAGCAGCTCTTATCTCAAAGAAAATCAAACCAGCCTGTTCGTGGGGGAGGAAGTTCAGAACCTCTCTAGGTGCCACCCAACATTTCTCAGACTTTCCTTTTACAAGGATGGGGATCAGAGCAGGAGGAGGAAAAGGAGGGGAATTTCCATAGTCATTTAATTTTTCCTCTCTCCACAGTCAGCCACCCCATCTGCAATATCTCACAAAGGTGGTGGAGGGAGAGGGAGAGGAGAGGCAGGACCAGCAGTCTCTGATGGGATTGATACAATACCAGACTCAGTAAGAACGCCCCAAAACGTCAAGAAACATCATGATTTTAAAACAGAAGTCATGCTCTCCATGCAAACCCTTCATAATTGCTTGTAAACAGGACAAAATGTTTTTACTGCCAGGGGGAAATGAGGCTTGCAGACTTTTCTGGGGCCCAACAGCAGGCATGGGAAATGGGGATTTCTCTTTAAAAGTCTCTGAATCTTGGGATGTTGTGTTTAGAGCAAGTTGTGTGCATTGCTAACAGGACCTGGTCTCCTACATACACCCTACAAACACATCTGTCTGGACTCTGCTGAGCTCACAGGTTTCTTTCTGTTGCATTTGTGGTGCCCCAGGCCTATTTTCAGATCCTAAACATGATTTAGCTACAGTGGAGTTAATGGAGGTGAACAGATTTACAGCTGTGAAAGGCTGGTGTTCTTTCCACCTGGACAACTGCAGAAAACATCTGCTGGGAATGCTGGGAATGCTGGGAATTGCACACATCCTTGGACTCCAGGATGGAAACCTGAACCATTCCAGCAGATACATGTAAAGCTGGGTCTTAAAACCAAGGAATTTGTGCTTTGCTATGCTTAGGTCTCCACATAACTATTGCTTTAACCTGCCCTAGATGCAGGCTATGTCCAAGGATATGGTTCAGCTTTCCATCCCATGTCAGGTTCCCAATCTCTTCCAGCACAGCCCAGTCTCTGTGTAGGATTCGGGATCAAGGCACAGATTTCTCCAAAAACAACCCTTCTTTTTTTTCCTCCTCTCCTCAACAAGTGAGTTTGCAGCTGTATCCATCCCCTGATCCAACTGACCCAGCACGGATGGGAAGGTCTTTCCTAAGCAGGAATGATGTGGGGGATGGTATGTAGCAACTGCATTCGGGTTGGGATAAAGGGACTGGGGAATCACAGCCTCACTGCTGGTGAAGAGATTAAGGATGGATTCACATGAATATACAGAGACAACTGCAGTGCACATATGGGCTATCACCTCAACTCCCAGAATACCCAGGAAAGAGATATAAGCACTTGCACGGGTTCATTATCCCCTCCTAAAGATATTTTGAATAGTTAAAACCAAGCCCATCCTGGAATTGCTGTTTCCCCACTGTGTTTACATCTGCCACAAAGATGGCCAAGATCAGTCCTACCACTGATGTTCTGATACCCAGTGAAAAAGTCCCAGATTTTAGGGTTTGATCCAGGAGTAGAAGCATTCATGTATAACAGTTATTACAGCTTGGAAAGAGAGTGAAATACAGCGGGGTTAGGACCCCACACCAAAAACATCCACTCTGAAATTCCCTCTAGAAATGCAAAGAGGGTCAGATGCCCAGGAACAGCCCTTCTTAATTTGCTCGTAGAGAAGGAGACAAATTCTTACAGCAACAGTACAATCTCTCTCATATATGTCTTTTGTTTTCCAGTAGACAATGTGAATTTATCTCCCTTTGGAAAGGAGAGGCTTTTAAAGCTGAAACCCTTGTTATTTGTGCAAGCTGGAAAGAGAAGCAGAGCAGAGCCACCAAATCCCTATTTGGAATAAACCCCTGCAGGTGCTGTCCCTGAAGCTAGGTCAGACCCTTTTTTTTCTTCACATTTAATGAATTTTTGTCATAAGTGGTCCAGCAACAAAGCAAACTTGTTCACTTGTCCCACTGGAAAAATGCCCAACTACTCAGTTTACTCCCCTTTGTAAATATTTTTTTGTGTGTGTATTTTTTGGGACCCAGATTATTAAAAGCAACTTGTCTGTTTTGCCTCCTTATTTTCCTGAACAGCTTCTGATTAATTTATTTTACTGTATCACTTCATTTGTGCAGCACTTGGGCCACACAAGCTCCAAAGAAACTATGCTCATTTATTTATAATTTTAAATACTAACTTCCCTTTTCAAGTTTTAGTTGTTTTCTAACACAGGCCAGACTAGAAGTGCCTGTGCCTTGTTTATCACACACTGCACACAAAATTCCTTCAAAGAGCTTTCCAGTGTAAGGAGGGAAATAAAAATACCTTGAACTGAGATGCAGCTACAATGTGTCCTTTCCTTTAGCTTTTTATTCATCAGCACAGCAATTTCTGTATTTCTGGAAGATTTTGGCACTAGTTCACAGATTCCTTGCTGTGGTCTTTTGGGGGGTTTTGGTGCTTTGGTTTTTTTAAGGACACAGGTGGTGTGTTCCTCAAATACTTAGGATGGTTGTTAATACACTGAATTTCCTATACCTAATCTTTTATTTCCTTTCCCTTAAAAAGAAAAAAAAAGTCCCAAGGAGGGGGACAGGACCAGAATGGGGCGTATGAACATCCTTCCTTCTTCAGGCAGTTTCATGCTATGATTAACCTCATTTAGCAGCAGAGGTATTTAATGTCTTTTCTTAATCCAGAAATCTGCTAAAGGTATTTGAACCCTGAATTACTGAAATGTTGGTCTGAAAAAGAGCATTTCACTCCCCCCTCTGGCACCCAGCAGACTGTCTACATCCTCCCTGATGGATCTGTCTGGCCATCTGTCAGGAATGAAGCTTCTTGTGCACCTGGTGTTACCACATACTCCTCAAAAGAGTGGGCAAACTTGTCACAAGAGAAGCCTCAGATTGTAACAGGAGCCCGCACCAGGCACCCAAACCTTATTCCTGCCACAGAAATAAGGCTTTTGTGACACAAAAGCCTTTGGGGATGTAGGCTCTGGATGAGGCTTGGTCTAGTGGAAGGTGTCCCTGTCCCATGGCAGGGTGGGTTGGAACAACATGATCTTTAAAGTCCCTTCCAACTCAAACCATTCTGTCATTCTGTGATTCTATGTATTTTAGGAAACTAATTTTGATATGGGATTGTCCTGTGTTTCTCCAGAGCTTGCACTGTTATTTAAGGAGAATTAGTGTTTTCTCCTCGCTCCTCTCAGCACTGGGCATTTCCCATCAGGCTCAGGAGACAGGAACTCCAAAAAGAAGCCTGACTGCCTGGTAATTCATTTTAGGCATGCCAAGAGCACGAGCTGCCTCCTCCTGTCCCTGAAATCCTCATAGGAAGTCTGCAGGAATCTCTGCCCCCATGAGCACCTGGCCCAGCTCACATTTTACAGTGAGAAGCAGCAAGGATATCTCAGATAATTCAGCCTTCTCCACACCCTTCATGTTTGTTCTGCTAAATACCCCAAAAGCAGAACTATTTCTTGTGCACAGCAGAAGCTGGTAGACCTACAGCTCCTGCCTCCACTCCCTGCTGCATCAATCAAAATCACCCCCAATTATTATTTTTGTTTGTTTCCATCAATCTCAGAGCTCCTTTCTGCAAGTACCACATCTGTGCTCTCTCTTGTCAACACCATCACAACTCCACCTTCTATGTCTTTCCCACTCCCAATGCCACCTACTTAAATAAACCCTAATACATCATTTCCTCTTTTTCAGTCATACACAATTTAAAATTACACTTCTATTTAAGAAAAGAAACTCTGGCTCCAGTTAGGCTGAAAGCCCTCTTCCCCAATTTTAGTCTGGTGTCCTATTCTCAGTGTCAGAGCTTCAGATCAGCTCCTGAGAGACATTCAGTCTCCATCTCTTCATAACCTTCCACTTCACTCACTATTTAGCTCACATCAACTTTATCATTTATCCACCAGTTGCTTTCTGTGCTTCTGCCCTCAGACTGGGAGGGATAGAGGACATATAGTGGGTGGAAGACTGAAATACAAAACATGGAGAAAATAAAGTGCTGAGAATCAAGTTTTGGGGTTTTGTTATTGTTGTTGTTTTAGTTGTGAATTTAATTGTTGGGTTTTTTTGTTTGTTTGGGGTTTTTTTTGTATCACCATCTGGCTGCTTAAGCAAACCTTCATGAGTTCACCTTTACACACTGAGAAAAGCTAAGCCATGAGCATGCAGACAATATCTGCTTCTCTTCTCCCCAAAACTCACACTGTTTCTCTACTAACTATCCCCATCTCACACTGTTCCCTAAGCTCAGGAGGCAGCACAGAGCTTCACGTGAGGCAAATGAACCTTCAGTCCTCCCATCTCAGTATTAGTGTAGCTCCCAGTCCCAGGAACCACACAGGGTTCACCTCAGCATCACTCTCCCAGCTCAGCTAAGCAAGGCAGAGCAAAAGGAAGATTTGCTGTCCATCCAACACACACCACTGGCCAGAGAAAAGCTCAGTTACACACTCAGATGTCCAGGTACCCTCACAAAATCCCAAACAGGGACCAGCTCAAAGGCTGTGTCACCTCTGGATGATGGTTTGAGTTACAGCCATAGCAGCATTTGCAAAGATTCAACAGGTGGCTGTTTATTTCCTGTTTATTTTATAAACAGATGATTTTATGTAGTGATAGGACAATGAGGAACGCCTTTAGGCTGAAAGAGAGCAGGTTTATTTTGGATAATAGGAAGGAAATCTTCCCTGTGGGGTGGTGAGGCCCTGGGACAGGTTGCCCAGAGGAACTGTGAATGTCCCATCCCTGAAAATGTTCAAGGCCAGGTTGGATGGGGCTTGGAGCAACCTGGGATAGTGAAAGGTGTCCCTGCTCATGACTGGGTTGGAATGAGATGATCTTCCATCCAACATCCCTTTCAACCCAAACCATTCTGGGATTCTGTGATTCGATTTTAGACAAATGAAGTCCCTTTCCTATGATCAGAAAAGGAAGGTTTCACTAAAGGAATCAAGACAGTGCTTGGCCCTAGAGATGACACAGGTTATAACCAGTTACCCTCCCTTCCTCACTCCTCCCAAAAGGAAGAAAGAGCCTTCTTCTAAGGGCATATCTGTGTCTAACACAGAACTGCAGAGCTAGAGGGGCTGGGCAAGTGGGAGTTGTGCCATGAAGAGGTGCAATGTTGGCCATTAAGATTTCAGGAGGCAGAGATGGCATTCCCTGAAGAGTTGAATTTAGAGACTCATATCACTCCTGGGGTCCATTCAGTTCTCCTTCAGTTCACACCACATCCTCCTTGTCTAACATGCCAGTGCCCCTCTGTCTACGCCTCATCCACCTCCACATTCTCCCTCTGAGTGATTACCAAGAGAGGTCCATGAGCACATGGGGCTGTAGCTGGTGATGCTTCTATTAATGGGGTCCTCTGCCTAAACAAGACCACATTCCCCAGGAACCACCCTAGGGTAACTTCTCCCACAGAGATGGATCCACCTCCTGATCCTGACACACTGGAGGCCCCTTCCCTCCCCTCTTTACCCAAACAAACCAATTCCTGACTCTTAACTTTAAAACTTCACTCTCCTACCTACTCCATATACATTTGCACATGGACTATTCACCCCAGGCCCCCTTCATAAAGAGCAGAAAGAAAGAGACCTGCTGGGTTTTCAATTTCCATTATCTGGTCTACAAATAAAGCAGAAACACAATGTTGATGAATAGGAACTGCAAAAACTAACATAAGTTGAATAATTGTATTTTCTAATGATGAGATTTGGTAAAAGCACCATCCATTGCAATGTCACTGGAAACTATATTGCCGAGAATCACCCACTGTGATGGGAGGGACAGGGAGAAACAGAGCTGTTTTCAGGAGTCCTTCTCAATTTCATTTGCTCAAATACTTTAATAACAATGTCTGTAGTTGTCCTCACACCCTGCCCTTGTATGAGGGGGAGGAGGGCAGGGGAGATAAAAACGGAAGCTGGAGGATGCACATTCTTTACTATTTCACCAACATTATAAATCAAAACATAAATAGCAAGTGTTACTGTAAGGGTGGGAGGGGGAAACCTGGGTAAATTCAGCTCTCAACACGTGCACAGTCCTGCAAGACAAATAACAGTGACTCCCACAACAGCATTTCTCTCTCTGGTTTCTGTAGGTAAGTAGGGTACGACCTGTCTAAATCCCATTCACAAGTCAGAACAGATCTTTCTAAGCCTCAGCTGCTCTTTCTGTTCTCTGCATATCAGCCCCAAAATGCCTCCCCTTTCTCTCAGATTCTTCTACCACCACAACTCTCTCTCGTGCTGCTGATTTACATGAGGAAGAGAAGCAGCCTCACCAGCGAAATCAAATGATCACATCAAAAACCTCCTCAGAAGAATCATTTTGGATCCAAGTCAAAAATTAACCATATGTAAGCTTAATTTTGAAACAAAATGGAAGTTAAACTTCTGCTCCCAATACACTCGCAGAAGTCTGGAGCCAGGCTCATGGGGGTTTATGGCATTAGGTGACCCCAAAGCTTGGTCTCTTTGTGAATGTGACAGCCATCCTCTTGCTGCCTGTGGTGTCCCTGAGTAGCCCTTTGGATTGTTATCTGCTATGTACAAAATCACAGGGTCATTAAAAGACCAAGTTTAGTTAGGACTTTTGTACCAAGGCAAAGCTGCAACAAACCTGCAGGGCTCAGGAAAGTTACTCCAGCCTAACCTGAGTGGGTTTGATCTCTTTCTCCATCCCTGGAAGTGTCCAAGGCCAGGCTGGATGGGGCTCTGAGCAGCCTGGTCTAGTGAAAGGTGTCCCTGCCCATGGCAGGGGGTTGGAACTGGATGGGCTTTAAGGTCCCTTCCAACCCAAACCATGACGGGATTCAATGATTCTGTGACCATCCTGCTGCCACTAGCAATTCTCTCTCTCTTTTCCTTTAAACTGGGCAGCTTATTTAGGTTACAAGTTAAATCTGGCCACTCAGACAGAGTCACTTAGCCCAGATGAGGCTGCTGGTGGTGTGTGTTTGAGGCCAAAGAAAGAACTGGCTCTGAACTGTTGAGTTATTGCCTCAATGAGGACAGACAGGACAAAGTATTCACTACTAAAGCAAGAAAAACCTTACTGTCAGTCCAAAGTTAGGAGTACATTTGTCAGGAGGGTTCTTTTCCCACAAAACCCAGCATAAAACAATGAGTCAGCCAAAGCCCTACAGCCATTCTGCTTTGAGAATACATCCTCTTTCACCCTCAATCCCTGCATCCCTGAGATGAGCAGTGTTAAATCCACACTCTCAGCAAATGTGTGCATTTACAGTGGTGTTGGGATGGACTGGGTTTATTTGCTTTTCCAGAAAACATGTAGCGCAATGACATAGGAGGCAGGAATTGCACTTCCTGGCCTGGGTGGGTGGCTGCTCTGCGAGGAAATATCGCAGTGTGATGACAGAAGAGGAATCTGTGTTTGACTTAGAGCTATTGTTTGGGTTTTGAGTTGTCCTGGATCCCTCAGATGCCTCATACTTCACAGACTCATCCAATGGTTTGGGTGGGAAGGCACCTTAAAGACCATCTAGTTCCAATCCCTCTTCTACTAGACCAGGTTGCTCACGTACACCACACTGACCCCGTGGCTGTTTCATCATCCGTAACTTCACCACCAAAGCCCTTCAGTACAAGGTGTAAGACCTAAACACAGCTGAATCTCTACCTTAACCCTTCATCTTTCTGCAGTAGGAGGTCTGTACTAGCTGTCCCCAGCCCCTCACACACTTGTCACCATATAGTTGACTATCTTCTACCCACCTCATTGCAACCAGTGCCTTCTCAGGCTTTTCTGTGTCCTCAGGTTTTTTCCTGCCCCAGACTGATGTCCTGATGAGGTCTAACCAACCTCCTCAGCTCAGTGATCCACTGCTGCAGCCACACTTACATCTTCTCCCATGTCACTCCCAGCATCTGGAATAACCTTTTCAAACCAGTTTCAAATATAATGTTCCTTCCTTTCTAAATGATAAACCCCTCCATGTGCAGCACGTGGGGAGACGGTGCTTTTTGTCACCATAGAAAGTTCTGTTAAACATATCTGATAAAGAATCACTTTTTCAACTATAAAATATGCATATTTTTTAAGGAAGAGTGATAGGTTTTGCTCTAAGGTCTGAAATGTTTTGAGACAATCGACCTATCATAATGACTCATGGAAACTATAGATAAAGTTCCCTGATATCCTCATTCTATTGCCATGGACACTGGGGATGGAGCCAACACCTTTCTGCACCACATGAAGAAGTCATGTTGCATCTTGGAAGCACCAGGAAACAACTGAGTGGAAATGCACGTATCATCTTTAACTAAATTCCTACAATACACAACAGCAGCATTCAAAATAGGAACACCTTTGTTGTGGACCAAAATATTCCCATGAAAAAACTTAAAACCCCTGAACATTTTTTGGAAAGGAAAACACCTTTATTTTTCTTGTCCTCTCAAGCCAATTGAATCTGTAACCTTGATGCTTCTAGCTTAGACCCTGCTCTTCTACCACCTTACCTGGGAGCGTGTTGCTGTGCCCATGAAGGGCTGTGATCTTGCTACACACAGGGCTGCAGGACTTCTGCCTTCCTTTCATCTCCATCTTTCACCTTTTCTACTTCTATATGTGCCATGGTTCTGCTATTTTTGCTTCTGCTCATTCTTATACACATTGTAAGTGCCTTAGGATCAATTTATTTTCGCACATTCACGTGTTTTCTCATCCTCAGATCTTGGTCAGGGCAGTCATATTTATGGAGACAGTCCTCCTACTGTCATGTTTGCTGATAATTATGACTAAGTACAAAAGTTTTTTAATGTCATCTTTGGATTCCTTTACATATCATGGAAGATGTTCCAACAGCCTCCTACAAATGTCATATCAAATACTTTCCTTTAACTGTCCATGGTCTCTCAGCCCTGGATGGAAACTGAAATTTTTGTCATTGTAGATACTTTGAGATGATTTCAATGCAGCAACACTTTGGTGAATAAAAACATATTTCTCAAAAAAAAAAAAGACACAATGTAATTGATTTTTCTGCTTTTCCAGTTCATAACCAGTGGGGTGTCAAACACTTGTAGGTTAAAACACTTGGCCATGCAGGAAAAGCTTTACAGGGGACACAGCACCAAGTGCTCTTGTAATGAATTGCACCCATTAGCCCTTCCCTAAAATGGTCTCAGCATTAAGACTCCCTTCACTTTCCCAATGAAATGGTAAGCTCAGTAGATGTAATTGAAGTCACAGGAGCAACAGAGTCAGGCTGAGTACGATACACAGACGGCCACAAGATTCAAAATATCCCTTTTGTCGCTCCTTTATCAACTGGAAATTAATTTGTCTTTTAGGGTTGGTATTTCCTATGCACACACTCTGACTATATTGCATCCCCAGGAGATAAGTGAGACATTTGCACTTGACAATAACAAGGAAAAGGGAATACACATCCTTTGAATGAATGCCAAGCAAATTAAATGACATAATAATTGAGGCAGTTGTTTACGGAGAAACAAACCAGCCCAAAACAGGTAGAATGCCGTGTGGAAATGACCATTCAAAAAACCCATAAAAATATTATGTAGAGCTTATCACTTGTACCTCTCAGGTCTCTTTACAGCTCAGATAAATATCAAGAAATTCACTTGAGAGATAAGTGGCACATCCGCAGCACACATGGCACAGCGGTGAGAGAGACGAGGTACAGTCATGTGAAAGCTGCACCATTTTCTTTTCATCTCACCCCGGGCACATCCTTTACAACTGTACATTTATTCCATTCAGCATTTCTGCCCTAAAGGAGCAAACACAGCCATATTCTCACACACAGGGGGCAATAAAAACATGTCTCCCTAATGGAACAGCACCATTCTGCCCCAGCAAGCAATGGTGTTGCTAAAAAGTATGACACAAACCAGAGGGATTATCCACTGCTAAGGCAGCTGGGCATAATTTGAAAAGCAATCTGGGCTCCTTTCACTCACATCATCAAAGTTAATAAATGTTATCTCTGCTGCTGGATGGGATCTGGTTGGTGGTGAGAGATTAGAAACCTCCAACAGGCCTGACAAATAACAATATTAACACAAACAAGCAACAATGAAGATAAATGACAAAACTGACACAAACAAGCAATGATGCAAAAGGCATCACTGGCTACAGAGAAGGGTTTGCAGTTTATGCTGCCTTTGCCAATGTTTTCCTTCCAGCCAGACCAACAACCAGGAGTCAGATGCGAGTGGAGGCAAACAGAGAACAACACCACGGAACGGAAAACAAACAGTCACTGGTGCTTGCAGGCTGCCTTCCCATGTCAATCACAAACACAATCCTGATGTCACAAACACGATCCTAACGTTTCTGTGCACCGAGCACGGGACCAACCCTGAGAGGGAGCTGTGCACAATGAGCTGCTGGTACCTGTGACTGTGGGATCAAGGGTCTGGTTGGTCCCATAGATGATTTCACACATACAGGTTTTGGATGTTTGTACTCCTGTATTGACTTTCTCTTCCCTTTCTATTTTAAGAATTGTTTTTTCGAAGCTTAGGCAAAGAACAACACTCTGCTTACACAAATCCTGGCTTCAGCAAAATAGGAAGCAACAGCAGAATTTGCAGCCAAGTGTTTTAATTTAGATCCACAAATATATATATAAAAAGCCAAGAGCAGAGCAGCCCCCCTGACAAAGCCCTGGAAGGTGGTTCATACATCACCTCCTTCCCAGGCTGCTGCAGAGCTCTTTGTAATTAAACCTAGACAATAAGAGAAGAAACCAAAAAGTTGCCAGCAGAAATTATATTCATCATATCACTTCCTTCAGAACAAAAGTGGGAGGATATACACAGACTGAACTGGAAAAGATCCCAAGGAAGAGGACTACAAACTTGGCATAATGGGAATCTAAGCCACTGCTCTTGTTCCCTCCATCCTTCCTTCCTTGTCTCTCCCTCTAAGACTTTCCTTGGAGCCCCTCCACCTCTGATGGGATAGTGAGGCTGCCTCTGTGAGAAACTCTGAGAGTCAACCAGGTGACCTTTTTTGAAAGGAAACACACTCGAGGCAGAACAAAAATAAGTTAGCTCCACCCTGGCAGTGTAATATCCCTCTGCTCACAGCTCTCCTAGAGGCGAAAGAAAATAAAAAGGTTTCCCCAGCGCAGCAGTGTGACTACAAACCCAGCCTGGGTACAGGGGGCTGCTGGGCTGCAGGATGGAGGTTCAGGAGGGACATCTGAATCTTCTACAGGGCTTTGAGAAAAATCCAAAAAGACATGTAGAAGTGGGGAGAAAGACTAACTAAACTGTGTGTTGCCCATGCCAGTGCAACTCTGGCATTGTCTTAAAGCAGGGAGTCTTTTGAGTCTAAAACTTCTGCACAGGCTGAGCATTACTTGCTTCATTCATCATGTGTCCTCACAGGGATTGGCCAAAATGTCATGTGAGGGAAATGAGGAGCTCAGCATGGCTCAGGGAGCCTTGGCAAATCATCAAGGTCTCATGGCCAGTCTAGGCACCAAAAAAGAGATGGAGGCAACAACACTGGGATTTGGATTCGACTTTGATGTCAAGTGTTTAGGCAATGGCAGGCCCATGAACTCCACGAGGCCATCTGATGCTTCCAGCTGAACTCAGCCTTGCTCCACCACAGCCAGGTGGGACAGAACCTCTTGGAGCAGGTGCTCTTTGCTGGTCCTTCAACTCAGCTCCTAAAGCACATCCCCCAGAAATTCAGAATGCCTGGCAGTCTCAGTGGGGATGTGGAGTCCTTCCTTCAATCAAACAGAAGGATAAAAAAAGAAACATAAAAAACCACATGTCCAGGGCCTCAAGGACTTGGCTGCTTAAAGATACAAAAGTCTGAACATTGCCCTATTCACTGCAAATAGTTCTGCTTCTCCCCCAGCCTTTTATTTTTTTAATAGCAAGTTCAGTGAAACTTTATCTCTTCCTGCCCTAGTAACCCTCCTAAATAATCTACTGTTAGCATGACTCAATTGAGTGGCTTTCAGCTGCTGAAGTCGGTTTTTTTTTTTGCTACTGTTCTTTCATCGGTGGAAATTAAAAACCATAGCGAGTAAAAAGCTTTCCCCCCCTTGAAAAGTATCACTACTGGAGACTGACGCACAGCCGAAAAGTTAGTTAATTACCTTGGAGTTGCAAATAAAAAGGATCCGATTACACCCAAAAGTTTAACTTGATAGCATTCAATGTTCAGGCAGGGAACAATCCAGGTCTCAAGCAGCCGGGCTGGCTCTCGAGTCCCTCCTTCAAAAGGAAACGCAGCTCAAACCCTGCGGAGGTGAGGAGGGATGGAGGCAGCTCATTCCTCTTTACTGCTCAAATCTGATTCCAACTTATCACAGCTCCTGTTTGTAGACTATTACAAACTCGATCCGAAAATTATATACCCAGCTGCTGAGATACAACATCACCTCTAAAACTAGACTTCTATTTGGCTGTCTTATCACATGCTGTAACCAAGAAACACCTACAAAACATCAGGGAGCCCAGCAGGGGAAAGTATTTTCCCCCTATATTTTCCCCAGTTCGTTCACTTGAAGCTGAATAACACTTTGTTTACAGTAGGTTTTGATTGTGCTTTTCACTTTCCCCTCTGTTGCATGAAGGTACATGGGAGAAAACAACACTGTTTTTTTTAAGTCAGGAAAATGTGATGGTGAAACCACAAGCACTCGCTAAAGGCATCAGGTGTAGAAGCCGAAAGTAACTTAGACTCTTATTTAAAAAAAAATAAAAGTAATAGAATAATGAAAAAACAAACAGGATAAATATCAAGTTGCCAGATTTAAAATCCTGTAACAGAAGGAGAGCCGAAAGCTGGAGCGGAGTATCCGGGTACAATGTAATGCCGACAGCACCAAGTAATGCCCCAAACTTTCTCGGTGCTGCTGCATCTCCCTCCAGGGGTCCCACCCGCTTCCCACCAGCCCCCGGCACCTCTTCCTGCAGCGGGATGCCCTGCCCAGCCCTGCCCATACATCCCCCTGAGCATCCCCCGCGCATTCCCCCGAGCATCCCCCGAGCATCCTCCTGTGCATCCTCCCGAGGATCCCCCCCGAGCATCCCCCTGAGTATCCCCTGAGCATCCCCAGTGCATCCCCCGCGCATCCCCCGAGGATCCCCCCGAGCATCCCCCGCGCATCCCGCTCCGCTCCCGGCGGTACCTGCTGCCCACGCAGCGCCGCGCGGCTCGGGTCGGCTCCGATCAGCCCGTTTCAGCTCAGATCAGCTCGGTTCGGCTCAGTTCAGCTCAGCTCGGCACAGCCTCGTTCAGCTGAGCCCGGCTTGGCTTGAGCCTAGTCCCGTCCGGCTGCGCTGAGCTCCGCCCGGCACTGCCCGGCTCGGTTCAGCCCGGCTCTGCTGAGCTCCGCCCGGCACAGCCAGCTCAGCTCAGCTCGGCTCGGCTTTGCTCGGCTCGGCTTTGCTTTGCTCGGCTTTGCTTTGCTCAGCTCAGCCCGGCTCGGCGCTGCCCGCCGCCCCCGCAGGGAAGCAGCGCACCCCGGACCGCCCGCCGCCACTGCCGGGGCTGCCCTCGCTGCCTCTTCCTCCTCCTCCTCCTCCTCCTCCTCCTCCTCGGCACCGCCCCGCTGCGTCCCCCTCCCCGCCCCGGGGTCCCCTCTCCCCTTTCCTCCCAAAACGTCCCGGTCCCGCGGGGTTGGAGTTGAGCATCGTGTCCATCCCTGCACAGGACCCTGCCTTAGGATTTGGCGCACCGGTTCCCTCTTGCAGACAAGGGAAACCGTGGCTGCGATGTAATGTTCCTCCGAAATAATGAAATAATTAGGACAACCTGAATTCTTTTGCAGGGCGCAGAACCCTGTGGTCGTGGCTGGCAGGGGAGGTTTGCTGGGTGCAAAGGGAATGTCGTCAGGGAAGGTCTTTCCTCGTTCATCTGTCTCGTCGTGTTACATTCTTGGCTGTGGGTGGTTGAAACAACTCTCTTCCAGGCAGGTCCAACCTCAGACAAGGTTGTTGTATGAAAGAAAGACGGGTGGAAGTGCTTGGTCCACCCCTCTCAGGGCTTAAGGGTGTCAGAGATGGGTTTTGCCCAGGACATTCCCTGGGAACCCCTCTCAGCTCCACTGGTCCTGTGGCTTCATCCTGTGCGACAGGATTACAGCCCAGTAGTGTGATGATGGGGGTTCTGGGCAGGGTGTGGATCTGGAGCAGGAAACTGGCCTGGGAACCTGGGAGAGGAGGCAGAAGAAGGAAAGAGAACCCCAGAAATGTGTGTGCCAAGGGATTTTGGAGAAGACAGTGGTAAATCCTCCCATCCTCCAGGACCATGTCAGCTCTGTGAGACTTACTGCTGCCAGCAGACAAATCAATATGATCACAGCTTAAGGCATCCATAGCAAGGAGACCTACAGATGTTCTTAGCTCCCCGATGTACCCATAAAAGACATGAGACCATGTTCAGGTACCTTCTGTGGCTCCAAATTCTGGTGAAGGATTTCAAGTAGTGTTTCCCTAAAGGCCAATGCACGATTACAGGTGCAGAACATGACACCCACCAGGCCTTGTTACACCAGTAAAAGATGTTTTGTTTGAGATGACCCAAATGAGGTGTTTAGAAATTTTAAGACCTGTAAATGTTCACTTTGAACACGCTGGGATGATTCTTTGAATACCATTTTGTTCATTTTGCCCTTGATGCTGATCTCTAAAATGTAAAGTATGCATTAAAATAAAGAAAAAGGAGGCAAGGCAAAGAAAAGGGAAAGGCTGCTGGGATTTTGGAAATCAGAGTAAATGAACTGCTTTCAAAGAGTGGTTCTTCCCTATTTTCTCAAACAATTAGAGCTGACTATAATACCTATTCCTGTTACCAGCAGGAGAGAAAAAGGAATTTCATGAGGCAGATGATTTTGCATTTAAATTGCTCACACCCCATTAACTTACACATCCATCCTTCCTGTCTGCGTCAGAGTCCATTATACTGGGTGTTGATACTGCAAGCATACAGAAGAGATAGATTCTTCCACCCCAAGTGAGGGTGAGCTGCAGATAATTAAAACCCTATGTATTCCCAGTTTTCAGCTCCACTGGTTGCTGATGCTGTTGCTAGAATTTGCACAGGAATGTGATGCTTGGAGGACCATCACACTCACCTGCAGTAAGGCTGAGTGCAAGCTTTGGGCATCTTAGTGGCATATCCCCAGCTGGGTTGCAGCCCCATGGTCTGTCCCCCATCCCCTGTCCCCTTTTGATATTGCCTCTCTCAACATAGACCAGATTCCATCCCTGGAGGTGTTTAAAACCGGATTGGATGAAGCTCTGAGTAACCTGGTCTAGTGGAAAGTGTCCCTGCCAGTGGCAGAGGGTTGGAAGTAGAGGATCTTTAAGGTCCTTTCCAACTCAAAGCATCCTAGGATCTCTAGGATTCTGTGGTCTGGGGAACAGAGAATCACACACCAGTCAGTTACATGAGGATCACTTTGCCTATAGGAAATTTTGCAGAAGTGCAAATATTTAGGCTCAGGATTAGTTTCCATGTATCACACACCAAACAGGCCATTTAGCTCCAAATTGGCAGAAAAAGGTGTCAGCCTGTGTCCTCCCCCAGAAAATCACTTGACTGTGCAAAAATAAGGCCTCAGATCAGGAAAACTTCTTGACAAGACAAGCCAAGGATTCCAACACCTGCTGCAAGGAAAAATCAACACGAGCCCTTTCTAAAGGAGCATTAACCCTTCTTGTCACCCCAGACCTTTGGTGACAGCTCCATACCTGCCCACTGCCATTCATGTGCAACCTAAACCTTCCTTGCTGGGATTTAAGCCCACTTCTTGTTACGAGCTCCTAGAATCTCAGAATGGCTTGGCTTGGAAAGGATTTTTAAAGGCCATCTAGCCCAAACACCCTGCAATGAGCAGGGACATCTTCCACTGGATCCTACCCACCAGGGATGCAAAGAAGAGATTTTCCACTTCTTTTTTCCACAGCAGCTTTTTTTCTTTTTTTTTCCATATCTGAAAACACTGGCACTGTGGTCTGGGAGGCAGCTGCCATATTAATTAACCAGACACGGGATAATTACCCAGCTGACACAGAGCTTCCACTGAAACACACACCGACTGCTATATATTGTTATTGTCATTTAACTTGCCTTGTACAACTAATCGGGCATCACCTTCTACAACAGATGAGGCCACTCCAGTGGGTGTAGGTATCTGGAAACCAAAAGCCCTTAAAGCTGCATCTTTCTGGTGGAAAATATCACCACAAGCCGTCGTGTTTTCTTTCCTGTATTTGAAAACCACCCACATTTTCAGTAAAAAAAAAAAAAAAGGGCCAAACTGATTGAGTGTTTTGCCTGGGCAATGGGCCTTTCTGAGGAGTTTCATTCTCAAAATATTTGGTCTCTCTTGTTTGTTTTTTTAAGGATAGTTGTTTGCAATTTATTGTTATTTGAAAGGAGGTGTGGAGGGGAAAATGACAAGGGAACATATTTAATAACTGCTGCAAAAGAAAAATCTAACATTCCCCTTGGTCTTTGCTTTGAATTCATTGAAACTCAGTTAACGAGTCAAGGCATTTGAAAAAATAAAGAAGAAAATATAGCAGGGTATGTTATTTTCAGGTTTTCAGTATTTTTGTTTTTTTCTTTCCCCCCACAAAGGTTTCCATTTCTGCCCAAAGGTGTGCACTGCACGTTACCACGAGGTTTACATTTCAGTCTCTCACAGCAGTCATAAACAAAAGGGCTTAGAAAGGAGCAGAGAAGTCACTTCATCTCTTCTACCATGTAGTAAGTCCAACACCCCCCAAACCACCCGTTCCCATGAGGTGTCTGTCCAGCTGGTTGTTACCCATTTCCATCCCGGGAGTTCCCTGGCTTCCCCAGAAGAGGACAGGAAATGCAGTGAGCAAATCAAACCACTTGCAAAACAGTGTGTGACGGTGCACATCTCCCAGGCTTCACTAGAAAAAGCTTGAGTAATTATGACAGTATCTTTCTACAGGATCCAGCCTGATTTTATGTCCTTGGAACAACTTGACTGGAGATATGTGTTGTCCCTTCCAAGTTATGAAGATAAATAAATCAACTATCCTGGTCCTATCACTGGTGGGGCTGCAGTACCTTAAACAGTTGTTAGTCTCATACCAAGGATCAACCAAACTGACAGAGCTAAATGTGTTCCCAGTCCATAAAATTTGGCCAGCTGTGATTTTATAAAGTTTCAAAGATTTTTCTCAGTCCCTGATCAGTCATTTTGGATTATAGTTTGTCAGCAGCATTTGAATTAATCAGTTTAAGTAGATGTATGAAATGGGCACAGGTTGAGGGAGGCAAAGGCACTGCCTGCCCTCACCTGCTGGTTCCCAGTGCCTCCTGCCTCCCTGTTCCAGGTTCTGCTTCCTCACTTTGCTGACTCAACTGATCAACCTCATCGTGATCTCAGCCAGAGCAACAAAACAGTCTGGATTCAAGAAAAACCAGCAAAGCAAAACTGAAAAAGGAAAAGAGAAAAACAAAACCAAACCCCAAATAAAAAAAAGAAAAAAGGATTACCCTTTGCCTGCAAGAGGCATCATTTTCACAGGAAACGGCTGTGTGAAGGGCTGAGTGATCAGTGGTGAAGGGGAAGAGGTCAGGAGGATGGTGGAGGGGTGACAGTGGCTGAAAACCTCCCCATAGCCAAAAAGGTCATGGGGTGTGACCACACACTCTGGTTGACCCTGCAGGAGAGGTGTGTGCTGCTTTGAACCTGCTGGGAAAATGCAAAGTCACTTGTGATTAAAAGCTCCTCTCCTGTCCTGGAGAACAGCCCCCCTTCACATTGCTTGTGGGAAAGAAATACCCCTTCTCTGACTTCTGCACAGAGACCCCACCTCTAGTAATTCTCCCTGAAATGGGGATCATGGAAAGCCAGCCCTGAGCTTGGACGGTTCCTGTGCCTGGACATCAGCTCTTGACCACCCTTGAAGACAAACTGCCTGGTTTGGAGGTTGCAGGACCACTGGCACACAAAATCTGCCATTCCTACCTCCTCTCATAACATGAACTAATTGCACAGGGATATATGAAGCAAAATCAACAGTCAAAAGTCAGCTTAGAAATCACAGTCACAGAATAGTCGATGTGGGAAGAGGCGTCTGGAGGTCATCCTGTCCAACCTCTGCTCTGCCACACAGACCTGGCTGCTCAGGACCACGTCCAGACACCTTTTGAATGTCTTCAAGGATGGAGAGTCCACAACTTCTTTGAGCAACCAAATTACATTGAGCTCTTTTTGTTATCTATTTATATATCCCCTGTCTTTACTGTCTTGCCAGTTAAAAGAGCTTTTAGTTTAAATTCGTTTGGGAGAAGCAGAAATCATTGCCCAGGGAGGTCACAGAGGTTAAAAGATCAGCAAGATTTCAAGATTATAACCCTCATTGGTATTGAGCACAGAAATTTGTACCTCTCCAGAGGTTATTCTAAAGGCAAGATGACTGGGAGGCTGATTTCTTTTTTTTTATTATTATTTTTTTTATACAGTTTTGGATCAGGATGTTTGGGTTTTGAGCCTTGCTGCTGAGAATTCACACCATGTTGTTCTCCCACGGCTGAGGTCTGCACCAACATTCAAGCTGCAGCATAGCTGAAATCTGAAATAAATATCACAACTGGAAGATGCTGATGAAGCTTGTTGAGGTGGGACAGATGTTCTCCTTGGAGACACAGGCACCTCCTTCAAACTAATAGCTGGTAAGGGCTCTTGCATTTGACCTGCTGATGTACTCACAACAGGTTTGGAACCTCCTCCCAGGGATCCAAAAAAGTTTTTCATTTTTGTTATTATCATCTGTGCAGTTTCAGCAGACACACAGTTAAAGTAGTTTGCCAGAAACAGCAGTAAGACACCATCACACTAATAAAAATGTGTCTCTTAAATGACTGCTGTGTCATGTGATGGTGAGGAGCTGAGAGGTTTTGGCTGATAACTTTGATTTTGAGTTCTACTCTGCAGAAAGTCAAAGCAGTTTATCACTAGTATTGCAGAAGTGCTGAGTGTCCAATATAGAAACTCCTTGTGCTGGGTCCCAAAAGGGACCAACCCCTACAGCAAATAGACAGTCTGGATGGGGAAAGCCCAACAAAACTGTTTGTTTGAGGCATGAGCAGAGGTTTTCACATCTGCTACATTAATATCTCCTAGTTTTTAATATATTTATCCTTATTGTGAACTAAAAATAGACAAGGGATTGAAGCTTAGAGACACAGAAGGGCAATGTCTGGCTCTTGGGTGAACAGTCACACAATCCTACATTATGAGTCCCGAGACATCTTGTTCCAAGGTGTCTTTTGCACTTGGACATGTCTGGGAGGCAAGTGGTGAGAACTGGCAGGCCAGGCCTGGCAGGGGAGAAGATGGAGGCTTGTCCTGTTGTCTTTCCTGAGGCATGGCATGAGTTAATCATAAAATCATGGAATCATGAATTCATAGGATGGTTTGGGGTGGAAAGGATCTTAAGGATCACCCAGTTCCAACCCTCTGCCATGGGCAGGGACACCTTCCACTAGACCATGTTGCTCAAAGCCCCTTCCAGCCTGGCTTTGAACACTTCCAGGGATGGGAAAGCTGCAGCTTCTCTAGGTAGCATGTGCCAGTGCTTAACTACTCTGTATGTAAAAATGATGGAAGCTGCTCTGGGTGGTGAGGACTTAGGCAAAGCAAGGGCTGATTTAGCATGGGCAAAACTCCAGGAACTGCAGCAGGAGCTGGTAGATGCACACATAGCCACTAATTAAGAGATAAGCACCACACAGACTCCTTCACCAAGTTGATACCAGATGCTGTTAGGGGTTGTCATGACCTCAGTAGTGCTTTTTCCAAGAAAGGGTTTGAAAGAAGTCTTCAGTGGTTTAGAAAATGGGGCTGTGAAACTGAGACCCTAATTCAGTCCATGCTGCCTCCCTCCTAATCCAGCACTGAGTATCCTCTTGTTCCACTTTCATCCTGCTACTCCACTGTGTGCTGAGGCACCTCCTCGGTGCTGCAAAATGAGCACTGATCTGCTCCTGTGCTTGGTCTGCCAGTGTCACCTCCCAGCTGGGACCACCCACCCAAGTCCCAGCTGTTTCTGTATGTTTTACCTCTCCTCTGTAACCTCCCTGTGAGCAGGTGTGAACCAAAAATGACCTGTGGAGGTCCTTGTTTTATTTCTCTGAATTCTCTCTGTGTTTCTCACCTGAGCTCACCTGTTAATTCTTGTGAGCTGGTGTATTTACGAGAAGCAAGGACATCAGCAGACAGTGTTGTTCCCCAGGGAAATTCTGCTAATACTGAGTGGTTCATTTGGGTGCTGAAGTGTGTGCACTCCTTTAAATTTCCCAGAAATCATTCTCTGCTGCAGAATTAACATAAGCTGGGGTGAGCAGAGGCTGCTGACGGTAACATTTCAAACCTGATCTCCGTGTGGTGAATATTCTGGGTGAGGAATGGGTTTGCTGGCTTGCTTTCTTTTAGTGGTTAAGGTGAAAGGTCAAAACACTTTGTTGTCAGTGCTATGAAAGTGCCTGGTGTGAGAGCATTTACCATCAGGGCTGGTTGATGGAAACACACCAGGGTCTGAGTAAGGGAACCATTGTCACGTTATTGTCACACGTTTTTAATTGCTTCTGTAATTCTGCATTAATTGATTCTGTGATTCTCCATTGACAAGGTGGTGTTTGGTCATAGATTCGACTCGGTGTTCTCAGAGGTTTTTTCCAATTTAATTGATTCTGGGATTCTGTGATCCTTTCTGTTATGGCCATAAAATTCTCCAAATGATCATTTTCCACAGTAACCTCTGTTCCCTGGAAGGCACTGAGTGTCCAGGATACTTTTTCCATCAATGAGCTCAGCTTTGGGACACCCAGCAAGAGACACGATGGACTCAATTTTCAGCAGCATGGAAAGGAACAAAATTAGATGGTGTCAAATGTGTCGGCTTCCCTGTGAAAACCAGGTGCCCTCAGGCCAGTTCTGGCAGCCAGGAGAGCTGGTCCTCAGAGGTTCATGATCCACAGGTCTCAACTAGGGTCAGGAGGAGGTACTTGGTGCAATGTCTCGAGCAAATGGAACTTTAAGAAGGTATCTGAAAGTAAGATGAGCAACAACTCTCTCTTAGTGACACTGGCTGCAGCCAACTGATTCTAATCTATCTAGATACCCAAGTGTGTGAGGGATTGCTTTGCTAGCAAGAGCAGAAATGGGATTTCAGCAAAAGAAGGAATAAAAGGGGCATCCCCAGGTATTTCATGGCTGTAGCTTGGCTGTGTGCTCACTGTTCATTACTAATTTCCTACAAATGGATGAAGGCCACTCCATCAACCCCTTCAAAACACAGCCCTGTTTGGTGTGACCCTCATGTCTGCTGTGGTCAAGGGGTATGGCGTGGTGGACAGAAGCATCAAAAACTCCACACTCATCTTAGAAGATCAGAGGAAAAAAAAGGGAAAGAAATTAAGGACAGGTTAGTGCTGTAGTAGGTGACCTTCAGTACCCTGTCTAAGCCATGAAGTGTGGGAAGAGGAGAGAGGGCTGTGAGGGAGGGACAGGCAGAGCTCACATACTACATGGTGATGCTTTGGGGCAGCACACAGAGAGGACACTTGCCATGAGAGGTGTGAACACAGAGGATGTTGCCTCACTTGGGCTGGTTTTGGGGATGCCGGTGCTGCTGCCTCACAACACGGTGCAGAAATACCCGAGCTCAGCTGAAAAA
>JAWWEW010000041.1:2814217-2832412 GCA_035583185.1 Anabacerthia variegaticeps
GCTGTTGTAGCTATTTCAAGGAGCTGCTCTGTGACAGTACAGATATGGGGGAGGAAGGGCTGAAGGGAATATCCATGCATTAGATCACAGTCTTTGTGTATTGTACTTGCCACTACAGCAAGGAAAATGCAGCTTTGGGGTAACTTAACAGGTGGCTTCAAGTCTTCTGGACCCCTGGCATGAAATTCCTCCTGGGCTGCTTCACTGAAAGTTGGACTTGATGGTGTTGGAGGTCTTTTCCAAACTTAATGATTCTATGTCCTTTGTGCCCTTGCTGTGTGTTGGCAACAAATGAAAGCCATGGTACTACATCGTGCTGTAGTCACATGTCTGGAGAAGGTCAGAACCTGAGGGGTGAAAAGACCCCAGAACATCTTTCCTCTAGGATATCTCCTAGCTGTGCTCCAGGCACCTTTCACATTTACCCCAAATGCCCAGTCCTGAGGCATTTATCTATTATTAAAAGTAGGTCATCACAGTGTCAGCTCAGGCTGTTTTGTCTCTGGTGGTTTTGATCACTTTGCTTTCCAGACGGTGACAAACATGACTGTACATGAATCATTTTTTACCTCCAGCATTGTCTGCTTCTTAGAGAGGTCTTAGAGAGGATTAGGTGGCTGGGAGCCTGCTCAGCAGTGCTGCTAATGAGAGAAGAAACAAAAGATGGAGAGGAAAAGCAAAACTACAATTTATTTTCTACCTTCTGATCCCAAGTGGCTGATCTATGATTTCCTTCAGGATATATAAGAAAAAGCTCAAACATGCCCTGAAATTAAATGACTCTATTATAGAGGATCCCCCACACAGGAGGCGAGTCCAGCACTGCAGTTGTACTTGGAGGCTTAAGTGGGACTTCAGTGATAAGGAGGCATTGTGTTTTATCTTTCTCTACAGCCTTGCAGATTTGGACTTAATCTGGGTGTTTTGTAAGGCATCAAGGTGCTGGAACACTAAATGCCTCAGTAGTAACAATCAAAACCAGCAATTCTTTTCATTGGTGCCTCTGGTTTGCCCTGAAATGCTTGTGTAATTTCTAAGCACTCTTCCATGCACAGTGGCATTAGTCAAAAGTCCTTTTCCAGGTGAGGGAATTCAGGGCTCTGCTTAGTAGGAGCAGAAGGGACTTAAATCTCTTGAAGTCCCAGGGTTCATAAGGCTGAAGGACCGGAGGAATCGTGCAGTGACAAAAATGGTTCTGAAAGGTCACCGCACATAACCAAGAAAGTCAGGTCCTACCCACCAGCCCTGGGAGTCACAGGGGCTTGTTTAATATTCATTGTGGGCTTTCCCTAAAAGTCAGTGAATGTTTAAAAATGTCACTGCACAAACTCTTAATTCATGTGATTTCTCAGGCCATTGCATGTTCAGTAACAGGGAATCAGCTCCACCTTGCAAGTGGAAGGTCGTGAGGAACACAGGGCCCTGACTTTTTGTAATGTCAGTACATTTAACATTGAGTGTGGAGATCACACATCTGGTTTTATAATTTCATTCCAGTAATGTCCCTCTCTTCCCCCAGTTTTTGATTGGAACCTTTAAGCTCTTTGGGACAACTGCCACTCATACACATGCTAGCATGATTGCTTTTCACCACAGGCTGTATCAAGGTTTTAGTGAATTAAAAATGCTAAATAACACCTGGGATGCTAAGGTAGTAGATACTTCCTTCAGGAGTTATGTTTTGGCTTCTGAAATCTGTGTAGAATTTCATTTACATGATGAACTGCCGGTCTAATTCAGATCCAGCTTGTCAAGAAGGTGAGGTCACAAAAAGTTCATTGATTTGGGAAGGGTTGTCCTTATTTAAACCACAGCAGGCACATCTCCAATCATTTCAGAGGGCTGGATCAATAGGAATACTTGCATGAGTTTAATTCAGTGTCAGTGACAGGGGTTATTTCTTTTGAGTTTGGAGACAGAAGGAATGTGCTGGAATCAAAAGTTACATGGACTGGTCTGTGTTTGAGGTTTACTAAGAGAGTAACAGAAGATGCAGGTTAAGAGCTTAAATTAGGGGTCAAAAACATGCTTTTTAAGAGCCAGAAAACTAAATAGTGAAACCACTGTGCATTAATCTAGAAGCATACAAATGACAAACCCCAAGACATTTATGCATACAAATCCACATTCATGCACAGAATCATTTAGGTTGGAAAAATACTTTTACATCATTGAGCCCAACTGTTAACCTAACACTGCCAAGTTGTATCCGTGTGTACTCTGCAGAAATGTTTAGATGCAGGGCTTTAACAAGGGCATAATCTACATAGGATATCAAAAGATCCTATATATATAGACCCCCAGACACCCCAGGGTACCACCACAGGTGTCTGCATCTAAAACCAAGGCAAGGGCCTTGTCACCTGCAGCAGCAGGACAAGCAGGAGGTGACAGCAGCTTAAAGATATAAAAAGAGATGCCCAGATGACAAAGAAGAGCTGCAGTAACACAACAGTCTTGTGTCCCATCTGCCCATGGGAGTATTTATGTATGTGTGTTCTCCACCAGTATCACTATCAGTTCTGCAAATGTTCTTGTTCCATTTGTCCTGCTCTTGGAAGTGAGGGGACAATGCTGTGCAATAGCAAGGACATAACTGAGCCTGGGAAGATCTTCCAGGCTGTTATTCCTGTACAGCCTTGTGAAAGAAGTGGGGAAATGGATGGACTGACTGTTCCATGCTTGAATCTTTAATCCTTGCTCCAGTGCCTCAGCTGAGAAGACTGATGGACACAAGGGAAAATGAGAACAGTTGCAGAGATGGACACAGACATGTGCTGCTAGAGACTATGTAGAAGACATTTCAGAAGGTTAGCATCTCCTTTTGGGGAGATAATCTAGATGATGCGGAGCAGGAGGTGGAGAGAATTGACAATTAGAGCCTTATCCCAGGCTGGAGTGGCACAACTGGTTTTTTGCCACTGAAAGAGAGTTGATTTCATTTTACTTTTGCTGTTCCTGCTGAGGACTGTGGGGCTGTGTGGCTGCTCCTGTCTGACCTTCCCAAGTGTCCCCAACCCCAGAACCATAGAAAGGTCTGTGTTGGAAGGGATTTTAATCACCATCCAGTTCCAATCCTCTACTGTGGGACAGGAACACCTTCCACTAGACCAGGTTGCTCCAAGCCCCATCCAACCTGGCTTTGAACCCTTCAAGGGATGGGGCCGCTTCTCTGGGCAACCTGTGCCAGGGCCTCACCACCCCTCAAAATAAAGAATTTCTTCCCAATATCTAATTTAAATCTACCCTGTTTCAGTTTAAAGCCATTGTCCCTTTTTCCGTCACTACAAGCCATTGTAAAAGGTCCCTCTGCAGCTTTCTTTCACACCTTATTCTCCAGGGTTTTTTTGCAGCAGAGATGAACCTATCTGTCTGGCTGTCCAAGCAGAGGGCTGTCACCTACCTATGTGTTTGAAGAGTCATACTCATGCTCCCAGGCCATTCAGTAGCCACAGCCTGGTTATGACCTTCCTACTGCAGCATAAACTTTGAGGCATCTCTTCTATTATTGCACAGGTCTGTTTGTCTGCTTTTCTCTGCTGAACCCACTGGCAACAGTTTGTACCCCTTGTTTAAACAACTTAAAACCTCCCTGTGACCCGTTTGTTCCCTTTGGGCAGGGCAAAAAAGTTTTGTGTTTGTGCAATGCTCTGCAGGGTGAAGGGAGAAAGGGGAAGTGATCACTTGTGACCGAGCACTGGGCACTATAATAAGCAGAGGGTGACGATACATGTGAGGCTGAAAGGAAGGCAGGAAGTGCTCATTTGGAGATGAGTAGGTTTGATTCTAATTCATGTGACTGTGTTGGCCTGGGTTCATGCAGTGGCATCCTAGAGCAGGAGAGCACACTGAGGGCCACAGCAGAATGGAGATGGATAAGCAGGATATCCCCATCTAACCTGCCAGAGACACAGTCAGGTGTCAATCAGTCTTCCAAAATTTTGGTGATCAAACTGAAGACCACAGGAAAACCAAAGGGATCATTTTCATATGTGTACATGTGAGTGTGACTTTCACTTTGAATCTTTCTGTGCTCAATTGGACACAGAGAGGAGAATGGAGGAGCCACTGCTGAACCCAACGGGGCAGATGAAGTGAAAATCAAGGTCCTCACCTAAAAATTAAAAGGGTTTAATGACTGCCTTCCAGTGGAGAGCATGCAAGCCACTTCATCAGTATTTTTGGAGTGCCACCCAACAACATAATCATAGAGTCACAGAATGGTTTGTGTTGGAAGGGACCTTAAAGATCAGGTAGTTCCAACTCTCCTGTCTTGGGCAGGAACACCTTCCACTAGATCAGGTTGCTCAGGGCCCCATCCAACCAACCATAATCTGGGACACTCTTGCTTCTGGTAGGTGCCTCAGAGTTTATAATAATTCAGGCAACATCCTTGACATTAGTCAGAACTAGTTATCATGCAGGGAGTTTCAGTTTCACTGTGATCGGTTTATCTGAATACAAATCTGAAGCATTTGCACATCCTCAGGACACAAAAAGACCTTACCACCTAATCATGTTTTTCTCAGATATTTTTTCACTGGCAGGTTGTTGGTTTACTGCTTCCTGGGGTAGAAGAATGGTGATTTGGATTTGCCCTTTGCTGTCATGGATTTGAGTGTCAACATAGTCAGTTGGACACATGAACAGCCCCCAGTACAGCTCCAAAGAGGAATCTCAGACATCCTAAAAGAGCTTTCTCACAGTCTGCATCACTAACTGGAAAGCTGGCAGCTGCTGAAGCTGGACCTGCAAATCCACAAATTTCCTGGAAGTAGGTTGGATTTAGAAATATTTGTGAGATCACATCATTAGTAACTTGGGCTTGATGTTCAAAAGAAAACATCCCTAAACTCCTAGTGGATGTAACAGCATATGAACAGTGCAGCAGGAATTCCCTGTTACAGGTGAAATTAGGCTCCACTATGGAGTGACATCCCAGAAAGTGCGTAGGTGAAACTCAGGGATTCAGATTTCATCACTGATGGAAAATTTGTTGGGATATTCTTGATCAAACTCCTGTAAAATCCTCAGACTCCCACCACCCAAAAACTTTTAGCAATTGAGCAGTCTCTTCTCTGGGTGTAGAAAAGTCAACATTTCCAAGGTCAATTTGTTACTGGAGTTTGTGGGCAGGTTGTTTGTTTTGATTCACCCAGATGGGGAAAAAATAACAGAATAAAGCTATTGATTTTTAAAGTAATCCTTTCCATCAATACAAGCTAAGCAGGCTTTGACTTCAAACAACTTACAAAGGTTTGCACACCTCATTTCAAGTATCATGCCACGATCCTGACTCCATGCTGCAAGTTGTTTAATTAACAACATTAATCCACTAAGTGATGGCAAAATGTTTAGTAATGATGTCTAACGGGGGCATTGCAAGGAAATTTTGTTGTTTAATTAGGAGATAATTGATGATAGTGCAGGGAGTGCCAGGTTATAAAAGGCTTCTGCGTGTCAATTGGGTTTGTGCTGAACTTAATACAATAGCTTTTAAATGGCCTGTTCAAATTAACTGCCATTACTATGGCACATGGATTTAACAGTGGCCATTATTCACCAAAAAAAAATAATAAAAAAAAAAAATTGAGCTTTTCTGTAGATCTAGCTAATTAGATGTAGGGATAATGAAATGTACCTGGAAGGAATGGAGAGGTGGTGAATTAACCCATGGAATTAGCTACAGTGATGGCACTGACAGAGGAATCAGCTCCATGAGGGACCTTGGACATGGAACTGTGGAGGCTTCATCTTTCTACTGCTGTTAATGCAGCTGGGATTTAGGAACCCAAACACTTCTGTGGATATGGGCTGTGGAATCCTGGTTGTGTTTTCCTGAGATGGTGATGCCTATCAAAGTCATCTTTTAGCCATTTCCACTATGGAACTAATTTTGGGTGAACTAAGCCCTCCTAAAATCAGTGATTGCCCCTTCAAGGATTTTGAGGGGAGGTCAGTTGTTGATCCCTCAAGTCCCTGGGGATTTGGGAAAGGAAGGAGCATCCTGTTGGGCAGAGCCACAGCATTTGGCTGTCAATGGGAAAAATACTTGTTTCAGGCCTTTGCTGAGCACAAGGAGCTCAAGTGATGCCACTTTTTCCTACCACAGTTCAGTGTTTTGGCTTCACTTCCACTCCTCAACCTGGCAGAGCACAGCCACTGTTTGCAGTTTGCAAAGTCAGAAGAATATATATAGGAGTTGAACTGGTGTTATGTGAGCTTGGCACCAAAGAACACACAGGAAAAGGAAGGATTTGAAGCAATAACTCAAATCATTGCCCTGGCATTTCAGTGGATTCAGTTTTGCTAAAGATGAAAGTTTGTCAGACCTGCTTTGTCTTGGGTGTACTCAAACGGGTTGGACTTTTCTCCTCTAACTTTAGTTATCTTCCTGTGAGGAGGCTGCTGAAGCTTCATGGTTGGCACTGGAGATCCAGTCAATAGTCAATGGAATTTAAAGTGTAATTTAATTGACTGAATGTGGACATTTACTTTGGAATGGGATAAACTGCACCACGAACAGCATTGATTGTCTGCCTTCTTGACACATGCAATCAAGTTTAATCCTCCTACCATACAATCTATTTCACCATCTCATTCTCTTTACCACTAGAAAGATGATTTGTCATTAACATGCAATCCAAATCCATCACAATAAGCCTCTGACTTCTTATCGTGTGGTGCAGACCTATGAAAGTCTATGAGTGCCATTGAGACAACAGGTAAGACATGATTGCCTGTGGTCTTTCCTAGCACAAGAACATCGAATTATCATCAAATTATATGAAAGAAATAGGTCCCAACAAACATTCAGATGAAATTCTTGATGCAGAGGGCAAGACCTGTTATTAAGTTATGAAACCTCTCACTGGAGGATGTTGTGACCTCTGAAAGTTTAGACAGGTTCACAAAGCACTTGGACAACTACACAGATAAAAATCCATTGAGAATTATTAAATTCCAGTAGACCCTCTGTGGCTTGAGGAAGTCCTGGAAATACAAGTTCCTGAAGTTTGAAAATATCAAAGGAAACTGTGTTTGGCCTATTATAATTTTCCTTATTCCAGTAACTCTCAGAGATTGGACACACTCTTGCCTGAACTGAATTTGTCTTGTCTTCACAGTTAAAATGCTCCAACTCAGCCTCTTTTTCCTTGTAAATGATGTTTTCTTGGCCTTTGAGATCTTTCTTGCCATTCTGTTCTCTTCCCTGCCTTTCTTGAAGAGCAGGCTCCAGTCTGGACGTAATCCTCTGTGGGTACCAAGCCAACACCACATACAACAGGGTTTTTTCAGTCTGAGATGTCAACTCCACACCCTAAAGTGCTGTTTCCTTTGGGTATAAATATCCCCTGCGAACAGATGCAGGCTGGTGTAAATCTATGGTATGCAAATCTATGCAATGCAAGAACATCTCTCTGCCAGCTGAGGGGGGCGAGGAAAGAGAGGGATTTGGAGCTCTGTGAACTTTCCAGGTTAATCCATTCCTGTGAAGATGTGGGTGTCCACCTCCTGTCCTCACCATATACCACCCCATCTCTGGTGCACTGGGTTGGAGCTGTCAATTATGTGGTGGAAAGCCCAGGGGATGGTTATGGTACATCTGCAGTGAATTCTTGCTGCTGATAGAGACTTGATGTATGAACTCCCTCCCCTGATCACCGAATTTATCAGATACCTCTGCCTCCACACCTGACTTGCCTGCTGGGCTCATCAGAGACCCTGGGGCCTCTGTGTTAGTCTTATTTCTGCTTTTTCTTCTGATCTTTTATTCAGCAAGATCACCAGCCTGGAGCTCTTGACAGTTCATGAGGTGTAAGATCTAGGTCCAGACTCGCATGTTTAGGCTTGGGGCCATTTTCTAGTTATGAGACAGATGTTATTTGCATATACCATCTTGTTTAAAAATGGTATGATCCTCTGAATTAGCATAGGTCTAATGAGCAACATTATTTCAGGACACTATCCAATAATTCCTATATACATTTTGTAGCAGGTATGTTCCAACAAATACCCTCCATAAAAGCACTTCCTTCCAGTGCTTCTGAAATCCTTTAGTGGGTGGAATTTGATTAGAAACCAAAAGCCCGTAAAATATGCGAAGGTTAAAGCAGACAGTTGTTTTGAGGTATTTGCAGATCTGAACATCTTGATCTTTGTGATAATTTGTATTCAGACATGCTATGTTTACTAAAGGAAAGCTTAAAATAAAAGTTAGTAAAATACTTCACTTCAGGGACTAGCTGACTGGCTGGGAAGTGCCAGGCTGCCCTTTAACTTTTTTCAGCATTTACAGGCTTATCACTTGTTGGATTGCACTTAAATGTCACATTCTCAGCAGAAAGTGGAGATGATTTTGTAGCAGGGGGCCTGGACTTCGAGGGTGCCAGACTGTTGCTCTGTTGTAGGTGTCTAATGCAGTTTTAGATGTGCCCGAGTATCGTGCTCAGCTTCCAGCCAGGCACCCAGAAGGGCACAGGTCCTGTGTTGCCAACCTTCTTTGAGTGTCTCAGGCACCCTGGGCATCTCAATGGCTCCAGGCATCATCCAGGTCCTTCCTTTTCCTCTTGAGAATTCAATTTATTAATGATGTCTCTAGCAGCATTCCTTTGAAATAGAGATGGCAATTAAAGCATGATCTTCATTGAAATTGTCATCTCTAGGTGTTTCCTCACGCTTTTTGTTTTAATCCTGCAGCACCCTGTCATCACTAGTTTTCAGAGTTGACAGGCTTGGAAGGGAATGATACAAACTCCCCCTCTGATGCTTGTTGAATATGCAGAATATGGCTTGGGTTCATGTGTCCCTCACACCTTCCAATCTTAAGCCTGCAGTTAGAAATAAGATGGATTTTTTTTTCAGGTATGAACTGAAATCTTGCAGCACAATTTTCCTGGAAGGCAAAAAATTTCATTGACCAAATCTCTGACATGCAAACAAAGCTCCTAACCATGTCTGGTGAAGATAACATCCTGTCTTCTTTTGTGTTTTCACCCTGATCTTTCATGATTAACCTCCTCCCACATTCTAGTCAAGCACACTGGCTTCCTCCTCTCCACAAGAGCCGACTGGCCTCCCTCCCCTTCAAGGAAATGAATATTTGATGTTGGTGGGGGAATTGATTTAGACAGGGGAAGCTGTGGGCTGTCCAGATGCTGGCAGACTACACGAGAGCTGCTGAAAGGGGGTTTTGGGGCTTCTTCCCTGTAACCACCCTCTGCACCCCTGTCCCATGAAAGCAGAGATGGCAATTGTACAGCTTAAGTTGCTGCACAGTGGGATGATGTGGGGGATAAAGCCCCCAGCTCAGAGAATTTGGGGTCTCCTTCCCTTGAACAGCACAGAGCAAGATGCCTGCTTCAGTTTCCTCCTTTCCCACAGAAGGAGAATGAATCGCTGGCGTGGGTTATTTCAGAGCTGGCAGTAGAAAGAAGTCACAGAATCACAGAATTTGCTGAGTGGGAAAGGACCCACAAAGATCATCGATTCCAGCCCTTAGCCCTGCACAGGACCATCCCCAAAAGTCACATCATGTTCCTGAGAGGATCATCCAAATGATTCTTGATCTCTGTCACCCTTGGTGCTGTAACCATCGCCCTGGGGAGCCTCTTCAGTGCCCAACCACCCTCTGGGATAAGAATCTTTATCTAATTTCAAACCCAAACCTCCCCTGACACAAGTTCAGGCCATTCCCTCGAGTCCTGTCCCTGGTCACCACAGGAGAGATCAGTGCCTGCCCCTCCTCTTCCCCCATGAATTCCCTGTGCATTTGCTGCAGGCAACTGGTTTCTTTCACTCACTTGTAGGGTCCAAGCAGCAGCACAGAGGTTTCACCCGTGTGGATTCTCCAAGGTCTAATAAGGGTTGTGATTGCAACTACTACCTTTGCAGGTGGGGATGGGTCTCCATCTCCCGCTGTTGGTGTCTTTCTGTGAAATATGAAATACTCAGAGCCCTCAGTGTGATCTTCAAGCTGACCCAAAGGTATGGAGCAAGGGACAGACACAGGGAATGGCCCAACAAACCCTGTTGCTGGGTGGAATGAGGGTGGGACATGGCTCCAAGCACATGCTCCAGAGGAATTATTGCCCTGGAAGTCTGAGACACAGCACAGATACATTCCTCAGCCATGTCCAACGCTGAGATAAATCCCAGACATGCCTTTGCAGGCCAGGAAAAATCAGATCAAACTGAGAAATGGAACACTGATTTAATTATTATAATGAATTGCTTCCACTGCTGCAGGATTAGAGGTCCCCATATGGGACTGAGAGAAAAAGCAGCTGCACGGGTCCTTTGGTCTGTCTTGAGGAAACAAAACCTTTGCATGGCCAAAATGTAGCACATGTAGAAGAGCCTGGAAACACAGGAGAGTAATATTTGAAAAATACTGGTGGTTTGGAAGAAGGATCTGGGAGTCACCTCCATCATCTAAAGGGAGTCTTCAGACAAGAGTAGAAGAATAAAAGACATTTTGGTTTGTTGTCAGACAAGGGAAAACCATTTAGGAGAGGGACAGAAGTGTAAGAGATGTTTCTTGTATTTCCTCAGCCGCCTCTTCAGCTTGGAAGTGAGTCCAAGGTTATTTAATTTTTCCTCCTCAGGCTGCTCTTCAACACTTTTTTATCATCTTTGTTATCTTTCTCTGCACCTTCCTTGAGCTGTAAAGCAAAGCTCTCTCCTCTCCCTCATGTTTTTTTACAAGAGAGTAAATACAAGACCTGAAAGACATATTTACAGAGAAATCCTCCTTAATGTATTATTCATTTGACTTTTTAATAGGCGTGTTTCTGTAGCCCTGAAGCCCTGAGGATTTCGGTAACACAAGGTTTGTAGAGAGAGGTAATGTTTTTATTAGAGCAATGGATAGATTTGAAGAGGACAAAAAATACCAAGTTTTGGACATATTTTCTAGTTTTGCCTGGGATAGAGTTAATTTTCTCCATAGTAGCCGGTACAGGGCTGTATTTTGGATTTAGGATGACATGAACTGATACCACACTGATGGTTTAGTTGGTCCTGAGCACTGCTTGCACTAAGTCAGGACTTTTCAGCTTCTCATACTGCCCTGCTGGCAAGGAGGATGGGGGGCCCAAGGAGTTGGGAGGGGACAGAGCCAGCACAGGTGACCCAGAACTGGCCCAAGGGATATTCCAGACCATACAGCATCATGCTGAATAATAAAACTGGGGGCAGTTGTCCAGTGAGGTGACATCTGCTGCTTGGACATTTTCTGGGCATCAGTGAGTGGAGGAAATTGCATTGTGCAGCATTTGTTTAGTATAATCTATTATTGTTTTTGTTGTTGCTATTATGGTTATCATTATTATTATCTTCCTTTTTCAGTCCTATTAAACTGTCTTTGTCTTAACCATTAATTTACCTTGTTTTCTGATTCTGTCCCCCCTCCTTCTGAGGGTGAGTGAGTGAGTGAGGAGCTCTGTGCTGTTCAGCTGCCTGCTGGGCTAAACCACAACAACACAGAAGCCCAACTTAAAAGTCTTTTGCAGAAAGGTCTTTGTGAGTAGAACCTTATCTATATTTCAGCTGCTATCTGGAGTCCTACAAGATTTGACATATTTCTGCAACATTTCTTTTTCCTTTTTGTTCTTTTTAGAAAGAGAAAAGAACACATCTGAGAAGCTCAATGCAAAGGTTAAAAGATGTGCAGTGCTTTTGACTGCCAAGCTAATTAACCTCACAGTCTTGTCAATACAAGCTGCTGGGGAGATATATGTCTTTCATTGACAGGCTGATATATTTTGGGTTGCCCTCAACCCGTTTTCATGGACTTACTCTACAAGAGGAATTGCCTACATCAAAATAAATGTCCATTTGAAGATTTATACTAATTTTACTTGGTTGATTCCACTTTGCACTTTCAACAGTATCACAGTGGCATCCTCATGCTGACTAACTTTAGGCCTGTGCCTCTGCATTATTAAGGGTGATGAGCATGTTACACTCTAAGCATGTCATATTGGAAGATAAGCAAATGGAATTGCCTGTATTTCAAAACACCATATATAAAGATAAAAGATCCACAGTATATGAATCTGATTAAAGTGCACATTCCTTGATAAAAAGTTTCCACTTACACTTTTTTCTGATGTTTGGGATGAATTGCTGTACTTTATCCTACAACAATTTGATAGTTTTTTCCTTACAAGAGCACCAACATAATAATTCAAGACATTTTACACCACACTCTCATATGCTTTGGGCTTTCAAATATTACATTGTTTTTGAAGTGAGAAGTTGTGGAAGGGTTCACGATCAGTTTGGATGGGACTTGAATCAACCTGGTCCAGTGGAAGTTGTCCCTGCCCAAGGCAGGGGGTTGGAACTAGATGATCTTTAAGGTACCTTCCAACCCAAACCATTCTGTGATTCTATGATTATAAACCTTTGAGAAATTAAAAATCCCATCTGGTTTTACTGCCCTTCTCCACAGCTTTCACTACAGAGATGCTGAATAGATGATAGTGCAAAGGATCAGGATCAGGACCAGTCTTGCCATTCATCCCACCAACTCTGCTCCAGGGATGAGAATATCTGATGGAAACAGAACAACAGGAAGGAAGAGTGGCAAGATCTGAAACAGAGCACAGCACTCAGCTGGATGCTCTGTGGCTTTTCCAGGGCTGCTGCAGCAAATCAGTCTGGGTGGCTGCAATCCCCTTGGGTTTCTGTGAGTTCCCGAATCATCCTGACATATTAAATTAAACAAAACAAACCAAGGAAACTGGAACTAAGGGGAAACCAAAGTATGAGGGAAATGCTTTCAACCGAAGCTTAGTTTGTGACTTGAACATTAAAAATACAGCCAGGCTGGATGCAATGGACAAATCCCACTGAGTACAGACTTCAGGGGAAGGGAAAAGCTGATATTTTAATGCAGATTGGGAAGGCTGGACCATCTGGAGTCAATTGCTCCTTCCCTGCAGTGAGTGCCAGGTGGGCTCCAAGGTTTTTTGAGAGGATAGTAACAAGGATCAGGGTGTAGGGAACATGGTCGTGGCAAAGCCATTGAGATTGTTTAGGTCAAGAGAAGTGAGCAGCAAAACAACAATAAGAAAAACAGCAATAGCAACAACAATAACAATAATAATAATAATACCTTGGCAAGACTATCAATACAAAAATATCTGTAAAGTCTGCGACTGAGAAATCATATTGAACTTCTTACTTTATATTATTAGTTTAGATGTTTAAATAGCTTTTTAATCCTATGACTACATTGGAAAAGTTTTCTCAAAATCTCTTTTCAAAATTAAGTTTATTATAAAATGTTATAAATTTAATAAAATGCTATTTGACAAACATTTATTGGGTAGGACTAATGTTGCCTTGTAATAGAGGGATGGAGTGGATAATCCATTAGGCTTCTACCAACTCCCTCTCGTAAAGGTTCCTCCTCTTTCCAGCCTTTTGGATATTGTACTGCAAATGAGAATCATCTGCCTTTTGGGACTGTTAAAATGGAATTAAAGATCTGTGAATATTTTGGTTTGGGCCCTTGGGTAGTGATTTCCTGTGTCTGCTGTGCAATTATCTGATCAGAAATTATGTGGTCAGCTCCAGCTCCCCCATGTCCTTGGCTCAGCCTGAAGAATCATGAGCAAGGGTGATCAGAGAGAGACTAATTTTATTTTGTTGTAAATAAGTTGAATTTTGCTTAGTAGACACACAAATCAGCACCATAGTTTGGGCCAGTTTGCTTTTTGTATAGTCAGGTTTTGCCACAGAATATTGCTATATTTAAGGGTAGGATAAGATGATTGCTTTGCTTGCTGCCTTCCTGCCTGTCAGCCAGTGCCAGTGAGCAAGGAGGGAGGGGGGAGATTTTAGTTATTAGTCTGTACAACACTTCCTCTGACATTCCTTATAGGAATTAAGCTTAACATATGTATCAGATGAAAATACAAGTAATGTTTTAGTCCTAGTCTAGACAGGGTAGAACAACGCCCAAACCTAGTATTTTGCAGATTAGATTTGAAATTGCCTTTCTTTACTTTCATTCCTGGGTGTTTTGTCCAATTTTACTTTGCCTTCCTACTTCTACCCAGTGTCACTTGTTCAGATTTCAAGAACCATCTGGACTCAATCCTGTGCTGTGTGCTCTGGGATGACCCTGTTTGGGCAAGGAGGTTGGACTGGATGACCCACTGAGGTCCCTTCCAACCTGACTCACTCTGATTCTGTGATTAAGTGACATTCATCCCAGGAATCATCTCCCCAGGAGCACCAACTCCCAGACAGATGTGTCACAACATTGTCAAAAGACCTATGAATTTTGGCCGCCAGTTAAGCCTGGCTTGTGGTTCTGGATGTTCTTAGACCTCATTCCAGCTCTTTCCACTTTCGTTTTGCAAAGAGTGTGAGTTGGTCCAGATGTCAACTGTGATGAGTGAGGGTCGAGTGAAAGGTGATAGAGCCATCGTGACCCCAATAAAGCCAAAGGGAGTGCTAGAAGGGTCTTTACAGGTGCACAGCAAAGGTTTGTGTGACATCTGTCCTCCCTGAGACACCCTTATGTCCCCACAGTGGGCTTATCTCAGCTACGTGAAAAGGCCTTGAATGATGCTGGGGTGTCACTGGAGGGAGGTGGCATTGGTAATTTTGGGAATCTGCTGGCAGCTTGGACTGCCATGGGATGCTTTGGATCCGAGCTGGGTAAATCAGACCTTTCTATGCAAAAGCCATGGAGATATGGCTCCCAGATCCTGCAGGATGTGAGCCCAAAAAGCCCCTAAAAGTGACCGTATGGGCAAAGAGCCAAATACAAATAATTTGCTTTGATTTATTTGGTTTTTGTTGCCTCAGGTCACAGGATCAGGTCAATGTTGCTTATATTCCTTGTCATGCGAAACACAATCAAGATGAAAACCAACCTCAAATCAATCACTCTTGTGAGTAGTCTTTGAGAAACACATTTTCCATGAGCGAGTCAAGGGTTACGGATGCTACAAAGGAAGAAGGAAGCCTGACTTTCAAAAGAATAGAGGAGTTTTTACAGCAGCCTTAAGTTACACCATATGAAGTTTTAAAAAAAATAGTGCTCCCAGCTGAAAAGCCTGGGAATAAATGAAACTAAAATAAACCTCTTCAGCTTCATGCACAGAGGAATATTATTCTTCTCTCTGTTGCATGTTGGTGTAACTCCAAAAAATTCATTTGTGTTACTTCTGTTTGTGCCAGATTTGGTGAGAAGAGATTCAGACACAAGCACTGGGTTAATGATTGACTCATCTTTTCCATTACAAGGAGAAAAACAGTGAAAAGAGTCTTTATGGCTAAATCTGGATTCCAAACTGCGTAAATTAAATATATATATACACACATCTATATTTATATACATATGTTGCACATATATGAGTGTATGCATGTATATGTATGTGTGCATTCTTCTGAATTTCTCTAAAACACGTAGGACCCTGGTGTTTTTTGACAAACCCTTGAAATGTAGCACTTAAAGGGAATTTATGTTCGAGGTAGATCTCAAATGTCAAATTTTGAAGATTGTTTGACAGCAATACATGCCAAAATAAAATAAACGATGCAATCTCTGAAATTGACTGGATAATGGCACATTCTGGTAACCTATTACTCATGTAGGTCTTTGTATAAATGTGGATTTTTTTTTTTTTCCATGCAATAATTCAAAGCAAGGCTGTTTTTCCAGCACATTTCTGCAGAAATATGAGGATCTATTCAGACTTCAGCTGTTTGAACATATAAATCAGGCGTGGAGCTCATGAACAGCTCATAATCTTAAAATAAAATAAAAAAAATTAAAAAAAAAATAGTAGAAGTATGTTTCTGTGAATGAATGTTGCCAATACTCATGTGTCCATAATCTTACTGGAATAAAATTGTTCAAGTGTTTGCAGGATGGAGCTATTAATTAAATAAGAAGTAATACGGGGTAATGTATAGCACACTCCCTTGCTGTCTTAGATGTTCTGGCATTTTTGAAGTATCACTTTCTGTAGTAGGTACTTAAAGGGAAAAAGTGGTGCCTTACTATAAATTTTTCCTTTGTAAAGAAGGATCCTGCACTGAAGGCAATTATTACCCTAAAATATCAAAGGACATTTCCTGTGATTCACTGGCTCAATAGCAGGAACAGGACTGGCAGTAAGGGGTTTGAACTCCAGCAAGGGGCAATTAGGGCAGACACTTGGGGTGTTTCAGCTCTGACCAAGGCAGTCTGACCAGGTTTTTTGGAGAAGCTCTAACCCTTGAGGTCTGGAGAATGAGTCAGGTGAACTTACACATGTACAAAAGCTCGTGGGAGATTTCAGTGGGGAATTAAACAAGAGTGTGCAGGGATAGGACAAGGTGTAATGGCTTCACACTGACAGGGTGGAGATTTACATCAGATATTGGGAAGAAATTCTTCCCTGTGAGGGTGGGGAGGCCCTGGTACAGGTTGCCCAGAGAAACTGTGACTGCTCTATCTGTGGAAGTGTTCAAGGCCAGGTTGGACAGGGCTTGGAGCAACCTGGGGTAGTGGAAAGTGTCCCTGCCCATGGCAGGGAGTTGGAACTCAATGATCTTTAAAATTCCTTCCAACTCACACCATTCCATGATTCTATTCTATAGAGAACTGTTGCTGTTAGTCTGTGAGCAGTTAATCCTGATTTCACATCCTAAGACTGGTGAAATCCTTTTCCAAAGTTAAATGAGAGAAAGCAACACTGCATGAAAAGTCTATTGCAGTCAGTAAATGACTCATTTGCTTTCTGAACTTTATAAAATTTCTCTCCCGATGATAAGAGAGAGTTTCTCCTTTTTGATCTTAATCTTATGAGTGATGTTCTGTTTCAGAATGATGGGCACTGGAGAGGAAGTAGCAGCATTAAAAAGACATGGTCACCAGCACTGAGGTCACACTAAAACTGTCATTGAAACAGACTGACCACTGACATGTTCACCTGGAGTCAAACTAATTCTTTCTGAACATGACTGGAGAGCCAGAGTTCAAATCCTGGAAGTCAAGGCAAAAAGAAGGAACCCAAACAGTCCTTTTGGGACTTCCAGAAATACTTTGGAGGTGCTGATGGGGTTTTGTGCCCGCATGGAAAGTGTATAATAGGGAGAAAATTCAAAAAAAACAAGTGTCATCCCCTGAAGGGGAGGATTTCTTAAAATTCTTTGCTGAACATCCAAAAATGAAGCTTCCCAAAATGCTGGCATCTTATCAGATCTTAGGCAATGTGCTGGAGAAGAATCCTTATAAAGATTAACTGTGCAGGGATTGAGGAACTGGGAGATATCTGAAAGAATGAAACTCTTCTCAGCTTTGCAAACTTTCTAGAGCTTTTCTGGCCTTGATTTGTTGGCTGACAGGGCTGGCAGGCAGCTTAAACATTATTCCAGCAGCAATCTCATGTACATGTGTATTGAACACAGCAACAGAAGTCAGGTCATGCATCTCATTTCACAAAACAGTAACAAGCCAATCAATACACCAAGAGAGTTTTACTCATTTTTCCCAGCAATGGGAGCCTTTATCCTGGAATCAATATTCTTTGCATACTGGGATGAACACGGAGATGTAACAACATCACATTTACTGAAAGCCACCAGGTATGAGCAACAGAGCTCAGGTGCCTCTAAACAAAAGGAACAAAGAGCCTTACATTTGGGAAGCTCTGGTTTGGCAAGCTCCCATGAACTGAAAAACATGGAAACACAAGCAATTAATCAGAGGCAGCTAATGTGTGGTAACAGGGTAATGCACAGTAATTCTCATGTGTGAAAGTTCCACAATGAGAAATAATTGAAACTCAGACCCTGAAGAAAGTGGGGTCTTGGCAAACACTCCTTGGGAGTGATTAATGAACATTTAATGGCATGAGGAGTAAACTAAAGTAATGAAAGGGAGTAATACACTGCCTGGAAGATGAGCCTGCATATAAACACTAAAGTAACTGCATCTTTAGAGAGAGAGGAGAGGCTCTGCTTCATTTTGCATCAGCATGTTAAGCATGTCACAGAAATGAAAACATTTCTGACAGCAGCTGGCTGTAAAACACTTGATGCTTTTAGTGTTTCTCAGCTAACACAGGCAGAGAAAGTTAACTACGAAAGTGTGCAGCAGGGATGGAAGGGGTCCTGCACTCCACACCCAGACACGTGAGAGTGACCCCTTAAACCAGCTATTATCAAAAGAAGCTGAGAACT
>JAWWEW010000041.1:2837196-2884214 GCA_035583185.1 Anabacerthia variegaticeps
TACTTCCAAAGCTATAAAGATCCATAAAATACACACCAAAAATACATAAAAATACATAAAAATCCTTAGGCATCAAAGATAAGGTTTGCTCCTAAATATGTCAATGAAAATAAAATTAGCGCTTTAAAAAAAAATAAATATATTATTTCCACCCTATTTACTGTTGGGTGTCTGAAACAAAAGCTGCAGGAGGGAGTGCACAGCGTTTGAAGTGGGCACAGATCATCATGTTTTGCTTCAACAGATGGTTCCTTCACAGGAAGCTGCCACAAGGTTTGTTTTCTAGCTGAGCAAGTCATGAAAACCCTCAGTGCTGCCACCTCACTCATCCACAGCAGTGAGAAAAGTTAAAGGAACCATTTTCTTCAACCTTTTGGGTGCCTGAAAAATATTTTTATGAAGCTGTGGTTGTCACAAGGTCATGGTGCAGCTTGGGCTGCAAGGCTGAGCAGTGATGGTTGGAAAATATTATCACTGTTTCTTTTAGTTTTCCTCTATCAGGGAATTAATTTAAATTGGTCTTTGGTTAACAGCTCCTCAAATAGAAAATTTTATATAAAATTGAGTGACCACTACAGCTCAGAACATAGGACCAGACCTGGCAATTTCTTCTCAAGGGTTATTGTGGTTATAGGGAAGGAGGTGGATCACCATGTAGGGGTTTCCAGGCTCAGGCCAGCCTGGATGTGTGCAGTACAGCAGAGCTCTGGTGATGTGGGGTGTACTGAGAGCTTCTCCCATCCAGCATCCCACAGCCAGCTCAGACAGGATCCTTCTGTGGCTCCTTGGGAAGCCTGGGATGATAATTCTGGGTTTGCTTGAGATTTTCTTCTGAGCTTTACCAGACAGGAATAACTGAAGGTGAAATATGAGTATGAACCAGTATGAACCACCTTGAACTTTGGACAACAGAGTAGAACAACATAAATCTTGTGGATTTGTCATCTTAGTAACAAACAGGGTCAAACACAAGTAAAGGAATATTATACAACTTTTAAGTGACTGGTATTGTGGTCAGAGTGTAGTAATTTAATCATTGTCAGGATAATGTAATTGAAATCAGCATTTCTCAAACATATGAAGCTCTTCAAGAACACACATAATAGAAGATAATGTAGGAATAGAGTGTATTTTGCTTACAGATGTTCCAGATGTGGATCCATCAGAGCTGATAGTCACAGCTGAAAGAGTCAGACACTTACTGAAGCCAATGGAAACTTAAGCATCCTGTGAAAGGACGCTGAGATATCTTAGACATGAGAAAGAGAAATTTCTTCTTCTTACAAATAAAATTTTATAGGAAAACTACTAGTTGTTAAACTTACGATTACAGGCATGCCTGAAGAACCCCCGTTGATTCACATGTATAGGTTAAATCCATGTGTTAGATCTGTCAATAAGACTAAATTATAAACAAAAACATGATCAGGCATGGGATCATCTTTTCCATCTGGTCAGCAGTTAAAAGAGAGGAGTATGTGAAAAAAAACCCACAAAATCTGATCAAGTCACTGTTGAGTAGAGGATGTTTGTGGAAATAAATTAACATATGTTATATGTGAAGGGTACAGTCATTTTTTAAAAGACCCAGTGACAAAAACCCAATCAAGTGACAGATATAATGACCTGAGCCTGAAGGGAGCTGTGAAAATAATTATACAACATGCAGAGGATTGTAATACCGGGGTTTTGTTCACTAAAAGATGAAAGATGAAAGGATTTGTATTCTAAAAGATGCTTGGGGTGCACAAAGAGCAGAGAAGGGGAAAGGTGCACCAGGAATGGACTGACATTGGAGTGGAACGTGGATTGACTGGTGCAGGGTGTGAACAGGGAAAGGAGATCCAGCCTCAGTCCAGAAGTCCTTGTGGAGGGTGATGAGGGGCTGCAGCTGGGGTGGCTGGTGGTCTGAGCCACCACCTCAGACTGTCAGGGTACAAGATTGCAGTTTCTCAGAACATTATTCAGTGAATGGACATCATGACATCTCCTTTTATCTTCACACAGATCACCTTTGTCTTGCCTAAGGTGGTACTTGCAATGTTCCTGAGTGATGTTTCCAAGGAAAGGAGGCTTGAAGTGCAGACCAGAGTGTGGAGCTAAACTGAGCACTAGCATAGAGTTTGTGTCCAAACATAACACTTATTTCTTAAGACAACCTTCTTGATTTTTCTCCATCATTTTCTCTGTCTGTTCAACTCTCTTTCATGAACTCACTGTTGCAGCAGAAAATAGGTGTGATATTAAGGCAACATAGGTGAATTCCTGGATGCACAGTCATGTTTTCTTGTATAAATGAAAGCAAAGGTAGATGGCATGAACTAGGGATCCCTGCACTTCAGGCAAGGCCTGTGATAAAGTTAAAGGTGTTGTGCCCTTTATATTGCCATATATTTAGTTACAATGCAAACACACCTATGGAGTATTAGTGATTATCCTGTAAAATGAGATCTTGATAGGGAAAGCTGTACCATAGATCTGATATGCTGCATTTCACAGGTTAAAAAATTCTGCTATCAAAATCTGAAGTCATCTCCTTCAGACTGAGGAAAGAGAACATGTTCTTCCCTAGGTGCTCTCTAATTTCCTTAAAAATGTGATAGCCTTATTTTTCTGTCATTGAATACTAATAATTTTTGTGGCTTGCTTTCACTTTAAAGACTGATTTTCCTGAGGACCAAGAGGAACACTTTATTCTGAAGCTTTTTATCCTTTGGGCTATCATCTTCATGTCAGTCTGGGTGGGTGATCCTTCCTAACAGCTGAGGCTCCCAGAGTTACCCCTAGATTTCTAAGAAGAAATTAAATAGCTGTTGGGAAGCCAGCAGATAGCAGAAATAAGTCTGAGATGTGGGCTTGTGGCTTCAGCAAAATGGGAAAGGGCAATTTCAGACATGAACATCAGTGATGCTGGAGCCAGAACCACATGTTGGATCTGTGATTGCTTAAGAGGTACTCTTATTCTATTATCCACCATAGTAAATTCGTGGTAATTTACCCAATTCTCTGAGTAATGCATCTGGTTTTCCCTCCATAGCTCACAACTGTTGAGAAACCCTTGTAATGAGAGGGTCTGACTCACTCTTAACTACTATTGGGTCAGAACTAGGTTAGATTATATATTACAGTGGATAAGAGCCAGTGTCTCAAGCCTGGCTCAGGAGGGATTGATGTCAACTGCTGCTTGGATTGGTTCTGGATTGTATATCCTACCACACAAAAATGTGAAAATACCACTAAAATCTCTGTGTTCATTTTGTCTCTGTGGTTTCCTCTAATATTTCGTTCTCTGAGCACTATTAATCCTGTTAATTCCCAGCTGTTGCTTTCTGAGAAACACGCCTGATGATCAAGAAACAAATGTTTAAACTCCCTTGGCCACGATTCCTGGATATTAAAGGGAAGTTCCCTTCATGCTCTACACCGTGACTTTACTGCCACCTGACACTTTGTGTAATTTATCCTTGTGTTCAAAAGGAACTGAAATCAGCACGTTCATTTTATAGCCTAGTCCTGTACTTTGTATTGATGTGTAAACAGTGACACAGGAGAATTTAACTGCCTGACATAAAACATGCAGCAGCATTGAGGGAATGTGCCTGCGCATTGCAGGGAAGGGATGTTTTTTTGCTTCAGGGAGGACTGTTTTCTTCACGTAGAAATCTCGATGAAATAAGACCAAACCACCTGTATCAGAAAAGCAAACAAATGCAATACACACAGGGCAAAAGGAGATGATGCATCTCTTTGTGGTACCCTGAGAGATGCAGATGTTCAAATTTAGAGGGCAAGTGCCAAACTCTGAGTTTGATGGATGCTCAGCCTCCACTACAGTCCATGGAGATGCTGTGCAGGCAGCCGGCAGAGCCTACAGAGTGACTCAACACCACCTTAAAGCAGATGTTAAAGGCCACACATGGCCTGTGCCGTTTTAGACACATCCCAGCTGGCCTCCAGCTCTTGCTCTGGATGGATACAGTCCCTTGGAGGTCCTGCTTTATATTTACTAGCATCTTGGATAACTTAGGGCAGCTCATTTGCACCAGATGCCCCTAGTTAGGGAATTGACTTACACCCCTTTGCATGGTCAGCTGGTCACCAGAATCACTAAGGTTAAAAAGACCTCCAAGACCACCAATTCCAACCCACTGCTTGTATTATCTTCTGGTCTCAGTGCAATCACATAAGCACAGTGACACAGGCAATGAGATAACTTCAAATGTTTGTGGCCTCTGTATCAGGATTTCTTCACTCTTTTAAATCAGCACTGGAGTCCAGGTGAGTCCCACAAGTGAGTTGTGCCCCATGTCCCTCTGATCCACAAAAGAAAGCTGAGCTAAATAACACATGCATGGGCCTTCACATCTCTACAGTCTGAATTCAACTCCAAATTCAGGCACTTAGATTTGAGTGGAGTTAAATACACAGCAAGGACATGCTTGTGAATCAGCTTCATCGTGGAGGAAAGACTTGTGAGAGTTGTTATGATCACCAGTTCTGGTAAAAATACTCTCAGTTTACAGCTGCAGATCTAACTGGACTAAATAAACCATCCAAGAATAGTAGTTATTAAGAATATAAGTTATAGAAATATTATAGAAATTAGTTACAGAAATTATATTAGTTATAGAAATTAGTTATTAAGCTTAACTTGGAGATGTTTATAACTTGTATGGAAAAATCTAGACCAAACTTAGAATTTCTGAGGTCCATTAACAACTGAATGTAGACTTTGAAAACATATCTGGCTATTGGAAACTTCATGTGGTATTTGGCTTGGCAGAATGGGATGATCTTTCTATTTCTGCCTTTGTTCATGTATGTTCTAAATTCTTGCCACCTGATTTATCACAGATCCCCACTTTTTGCACAAAAGTGGCTTGAAGGACAGACACTGCCCAGTCTAGAGGGAAAAAAACCCAAAACACAAGGAAGTAAAAAGCACAGTGACCAAGTCCCTTTGCCTTCTTTCCCTTGAGCCCAGACAACACTGAGCCATCTGCATTCATGGGTAAGGCCTGGGGTCCTTAAAGGACATAAAAGCAGAGGAATTTCAGCTGGTTTAATTTTTCTTGTGACTGTAGCCACCATGTGGGAGTTTAACATGAGTAGGGGTGTTTGGCATAAAGGGTGGGATTTATTTGATCAGATTTAGATTTTTATTCTGAGAGAAACAGGCACTTCCAGAACACATTCAACTCAGACTAGCATAGATGTGGAAAACAGGTCAGATGAACCATATCCTAAAAGTTACTGCTTTTCCCTTAGTCATAAGTGGGGAGTTGGGACTAACACCTACAGAGATTATATTAGGTGGGAATGAATCCTTCCCTCACTGCCTCTGAAAATGAAGCCATTTTAGCTGATGAGCTACAAGGCTGATGTTCCAGATGTAAGGGACAATATTCTCTGTGGGTCTGTCTGAAAAATAGGAGATCCTGGGAATTTACAAAATACAGAGTCAGCATTCCTGCCTTGTGTGTAGCTGTGTCCAGGTATTGAAATGTATCCTTTGAACTTCTAGTTCTAATGCTCTAATGCATGCTGTCTTGATTTTTATTTTTAATTTTTTTTAATGAAAAATGCATTTTTTTTACTAAGAAGAGATTTCTTACTAGCTTTGGAAGGGAGGGAAGACAGGCTCCAGAGCCTGAGGATTTCTGTGCATCCAGAATTCTTGCTGTGGCAGGGAATGAACCATCTGAGGTTCCTGAGAACTCTCTAATAGACCAGTGAGATTCACAGACATCTCCTGCACACAAACTCTGGCACTTCTGCAAGGCCCATGATGGATGTGACAGTCATTTTGGGGGTTTAATTATTCTAATACAAAACTTTGTGATCAAAAGAAGTGCCATTTGTGTCCTGCTATGCAGCCTTTGCTAATATGAGAATAACAGAGAAACATAATTACACTATTCTATAAAACTTTCCATGGACTTCAGCTGATGTTACTTATGTTACTGTCTTGTCTCCCCACCTGAGAGCACAATATCCTGGGGCTGAAAACAGTGGGAGAGGGGCCAAATGCTAAAACATAGAATTATTTCTCTCTGATAAAGTATTATATACTCTAGGATTTTTTCTCTTTAAAAAAAAAAGGTAGCTGAGTGAGCATCTGATATAAATGAATGCAGGAACAGCAGCAACTTGTATCTAATTTTCCTGACACTAAAACCCAGGGGAACATCAAATAGCTTTACTGTCTGAATAGTTCAGAACAAACTATTTCTTGTAGCAGTGTGAATTTCAGGTGTGAAACACTTTGCCAAAAGACAAGGGGATGATAATACCTACATGCTTTCAAAAAGTAAGAGAACATGTTCTGGGGAGAAAAATCAATTAAGGACTTTACTTATAACATCATCCTCATAGCTGCTGAAAGCTCACAGCCACGTATTGTCAGGATGTTCTTGGGTTTTCTCTCCTTTATATATTTTCTGTTGGATATTCCTGGAGGCAGAACTTGTCTAAGCAGACCTTTACTCTGATCTCTTACAGCTTCATGTTTCTTCATCTCATACAGTCTGTACCCACCACACAGGTGAGGTCTGGGCACTCTGAAGGAGCCCTCTTGAAACAATTGTGTTTACCAAATATTTTGCCTCCACCTGATGCAGAGGCAAACCCCCAAATCACTTCAGGGAACCTGATGCTTTGTGTGGTCTGGGTGACATGTTTATTAACATTGTACTCATATGTGTTATTAGCTTGAAATACACAGATCATGCAAGAGGACAATTTGTGAGACTCCAACAAGGATTTAAGGATGAGCAGGTTTGAAGAACAAAGCCCTGATTTTCCTGTGTATATTCCTGATTTCCTGTGACAGTTTCCATGTGGTGTTTTTAAAAGATGTGCTAGAAGATGCTCTAGGTGTGTTTGGTACATCTCACCCATGGTGTTGGGTGGTCTCACCACCCCTGTACTGAACAAGTGAGACAGGGCAGCCTTGCAAATGTGCATGGTAAGCTGTTGAAAGGGATCTCAACCAACCTAAAATCAAGCCTGGTAGCTTTTATCCCACTTCTACCAGGAAAGGTTTCAGCTCAGGCTCCTTGGACTCATCTTCCTCACAGGCAGGGATGGTCAGCAGAGGAGCATCTCAGGGGACAATCACAGCTGAGGTGGAGAAATAGTTGGGGATGCAGTGCAAGAAGGTCACTAAGGAGGAGGAGACAGGCTGTGACAATGAGACTCCATGAATTCAGTGGAGAGGGGAAAATAAAACTGAAGAATTATGTAAAACTCTTTTTGGAACTAATTAGCCTTCCAATACCTAAAGAGGGGTTCAGAGGAAGGCTGGAGAGTGACTTTTCACAGGGGCATGTGGTGATAGGACAAGTGGGAATGGCTTCACACTGAAGGAGGTGGGTTTAGATTGGATATATGGAAGAAATTCTTCCCTGTGAGGGTGGTGAGTCCCTGGCACAGGTTGCTCAGAGAAGCTGTGGCTGCCCCATCCCTGGAAGTGTCCAAGGCCAGGTTGGATGAGGCATGGAGGAACCTGGGCTAGTGGAAGGTGTCCCTGACCAAGGCAGGGGTTTGGAACTGGATGATCTTTAAGGTCCTTTCCAACCCATCCCATTCTGTGATTCTATGAATTAGCACCCCTTTGGTCACACAGTGATCCACAGGTGACTTGGGAGTTACCTTTCCTGGTTATCTGAGAAAACTTAAACTGCAGTAGCCAGGCCTTTCTGGCTGAAAACTGCATAGTGTAAACCTTCCTCTTCTCCCACTGTTGGGACAAGCTCTTTGGTGACTGCTGAAATGCTGTTGCTTCCATTCCTGGGCTACGGCCCTTCTCCTGTTCCAAAGTTCACACCTGTCAAGCCCTGGCTGAGCAATATTAACACAGCATCTGCCAGCCTGTTTTGAATAGCTGCTGCTATCTCTGCTGCCTTAAGCTAAAAGAAAAGGCTTTTCATGTGTTGCATACATTATCCAGAGCAGTGGGGAAGGATGTTAATAATTCATTCATGCTCTCAGACTCTGGAGTGTGCTAGATCTTTCAACTTATAACAATAGACATCACCCTGCAGGCTGTCATGTCCTGCTTTTAACAAAGGGAAAGAAAAGAGAGGGGGTGAAAAGGAGGAAGATTTCCTGGGTGGAAAATCTGAAGCTTGATGAAGAATTAAAGCCTGTTAAATGTCGACTTGAGCCAGGCATTGAGCAATAAAACCTATTTGCAACCGGTTGTTAGAAGAAAGAGCTGCGTGTGCAGGAAAATGCATTTGTTGAGAAGACGCTGGCAGGGCTTTCCATTGGTTGTGGAATATATTAACCCCCTGGGGTGCCTGTTCAGCAAGTTTTTCCTATTCAAACCAGAGCAGAGATAGAAGAGGAAGGAGTTACCCTGAGAAAACATATGTGTAGAATTGTTTTCATGTGACTGGACCATCATTTGGGTATCTGAATTGCCTTCAGCTATAGCCTGTCCTCACAGGATGTTCCCACTGGATGGGATAGAGTCCTACAAGCCTATTTCCAGCTCTGCCAGAAATAAAGGGAACAAAAAAGTGACAAGAGGATTCATTTAGGACATAGGACAAAGCAGGCAGGAAAGCAGCCACTGCTGAAGGCACAGCCAGGATTTTTGGGCTGGTGACAACTGAAGTGTGACCACCCTAAGCAGCAATCCTTGTGTCCACACACAGGGGCAAGGAGAGAAGCCATCATTTCTTTAGGACTCATCTTGGATCTGAATTGCTGCTTTTAACTCCTCTTCTGCTTCCATGACTGGAACAACTTGACCTTCCTTGCTCCATCCCTTCCAAGATGGTAAAATTCTGCTTGTCATGTTGAGAAACCCTACACCAATCCAAGAGCAAAGGAGTGTCCTTGTCTTGGTGGAACTACATTTTTAAAGAGAAAGACTGAGATCTGTTTGTGATGGGAACTAAACTACACCAAAAACCAACCAGCAAAGAGTAGACCATGTGAATTAGCAAAAGAAAGTGACAGAACTGAAATGTTTCCTTCCTGGGTAAGCAGGACATAAATAAATAAAATTTAATCCTTCTGAAATTCAACCAACCTTCTTATTTCTGTAGCCATGTCAACAGTTTTGAGCCATTTAACAAATTTAACATGTGACTCCCCTTGATCTCATTCAGAATGATCCTCAATTGGTTGACAAATGGAGAAAAAAGCTCAAGTCCTACCACCACATCTAATGTCTCGATGAAAACTCTGGTTTTTGTGGCATGTGCTGGCCCATTGAATACAGCATTTTACTCCCTAGAGTTCACTTTCTGCTATTTTCCAAGGAAAACTCCCCACAGACATTATTGTGCACATAGGAGAAGAAAAGCAACTCTTCAGTTCCTTCCTTGCACAAGTCTGCACATCAACCACAGAAGAGTTTTCCTCCAGGACAGGTTCCCTCAAAGCAGAATTACAATTTGAGCACTGCACATAAAAACATAAAAATTGGAGATTTCAGGCTTTCTGCACGCAGTTGTTCTCTGAGTTCAGTACAGGCAGATTCTCCTGGGAAGGTATTTACAGCTGCTTGCAGAGATGCTGGGCTCCTCTGAACAGAGTGGAAACACTGATGCCTCAGAGTCAAAGCCAAGGGAAAGCACTTCACAATGCAGGCAGTGAACATGGTAAGTCATGTTATGTGAATAGCTGAGGGAAGGAGAGAGAAATGTCCAAAAAAACTTTGCTGATGCATCTCTTTTTTTTATAGTCACAAATGGAAAATCTATTTGGACAGCTTGAACCTCGCATGGTTGTAATTTGAGTTCTTCCTATGGTTGAGATTGAGTTCAAATTTTGCTGTTCTATGTTTCCTGCTCAGGCTGACACCTTTTTTTTAAGAGGGATGGGTGCTCCAGTTATTTTTCACCCAGCATTTCATATCCTGTGGGAAAACATCTCTTTTACTCTGTGAGCTGATGAAGAGACCTCAGAAGGCAGGGGTGAAGATGACAGAGTGAAGTGCCCTGCCCAAGATCACCCAAAAAGGGAACAATAAGGACAAGCTCACATCCATATATCTGCATGTGCACTAAGGCTGTGGGAGGATGGTCACAGGAATCATGTCCCTGTCCCCATCCCAGTTTTCCCTAATTTTCCTGCCTTTGTGCAGTGACATACAAGAGACCACAGGGTTGAGAATCCAAAGGGCTCTAATCCAGCAGTTTCTGAAGGATTGTGACCATAAGGCCAAGAGAGCAGCTCAAACATCTCCTTTCCATCCACCATGTGCTCCCAAAAAGGTCTCTCACAACCTGAGAACCTGAAGACAGCTCCAAGTTCAAAATGAACTGAGCCTTTCAAGGGGCATTGTTCTGCCGACTTCTGTGGAAAAAGACCATTTTACACTATTTGTGTGCTTGTGGTGTGATCATTTTTGTTCATTCTACCAACAAAAGCTCCCTCAGAACAACACCACCAGCTGTCTTATCTCGCAGTGAAGGCAGTCCATCAGCTGGCAGTTGCTGCTGACATTTTTCCAAGGGATGCTGCTCACAAGGCTGGTTTGCAGCCAACGCTGAGCTGTGTTGAGTCCTACTACACATCACAGCCATTAATGTTTTGCTCAGTCTCCTCTGATGAGGTGAAGGAAGATGATTTTTACATGAGAGAGTTGCACAATGTAGAAATAAGGTCTGATTTAAGGACAGTGGGACCTCTATATTAAGGTCTGTGCCGCAGTGGACAAACATCCTCCAATTTCTTCATCCCTAAGTGTGTGAGACCACCTGGCTTCCAGAGATGCATCAATGGTGGGTTTCTAAGGCTGCCTTGCATGGTACATGGCGGAGCTTTCAGGCCACAAAGGGTCATAGAATGGTTTGTGTTGGAAGAGACCCTAAAGCTCATCAGGTTTCACCCTGCTGTCATGGGCAGGGACACCTTCCACTAGAGTAGGTTGCTTAAAATCCCATACAACTTGGCCTTGAGCACTTCCAGATCACAGGGCATGGAGCAGTGGTAGAAGGCACAAGCTGGGCCACCTTCCAGGTGTCTGTGTGTCTGGTGGAGTGACAAAGTGAGGAGAGAAGCTGTGGACAGGATGGCACTAGGGCTCAGAACAGTGTAGGTGAGTTGACAACCCCCTCAAGAAGCCCTCTAAGATGCCAAACTTGGTCTTCCAGAGCTAAAGCTGCCTCAGGAAGGGTTTGTCAGTTGTGCTGGGACCTCAGTTTGACCAGAGCCATGATCCCTGGAATGATGTGTTGAACACAAACCTCCCAGGGAACTTTAAATCAGTACTCAGGATTTATCTGTTTGACCCCTTGTCACCCAGCTCCACCAAGCCCCCTAAAACTTCTTTCATGGGGCAAAGGTCTTCTGACATAGAGGTGAAGCCCTATGCCATTCTGAGCCTTATGGACATGGAGGTCATAGAATATCCTGGGTGAGATCTGAGAGGAGGAGATAGATGGGCACTTCCATGCCTTCCCTTGGCCCCTCCATTCACCCATCTCCTCCCCGTCACCCTGGGTGCCTCTTCTGCAGAGGTGCCAGTAGGATGTGACAAGATTGCAAAGAGTCTTGGCACAGGACTCCTGATTTCTTTTTCCTTCCCTCTGCAGGGACGTGCAGCCAAGAAAGTGTCAACTCCATAACTCTGCCCCAGCAGAGCCCTGCAAACTCCCTCAGCCAAAGCAGCTGAATAGGAAATGTGATGGAGCTGGAAACTTCTCCTTGTCAGCTCGGTTCTCCATCCAGCAGCTCATAAAGAACCCAACATGAAAGAAGCCAGAGCCATTATGGCTTAGTCCTATCAGAGAAATGGCATTCGATCCCCCCAGTGTTTATTAAACTGTACACAACAGTTGGGTAATGTCATGCTGTTCTGTCCTCATCTTATTCCACAGAGAGAAATTTATGGGTCAAACCACCATGTCTTGGTGTTTTGCACAACTCTACCATGCAAGTGATTATTTTATTAAAGAAAGCCCCCTAACCCAGAACTTTTGAGACCCACAAAATAAAGTAAAAATGGAGGTTTAGTTTTATTTTCATGTTGTATGTATTTGTGATGAAACACTTGCATATATTCCCAGGTATAGCGGGGGGTTTTACCAGTCATCATTTTAAAGCTCATTTTGGGACCATTCTACATTTGGACTGGGCTTTTCTTGTTTCCTGGTTACATCTGTATGACTTGATTTCATATTGAAATCACTCAGGTGAAGCCAAGGAGTGTGGCATAGCTGAGAACAAGGTTTGGACTACTCAAACAGGATCTTTAGAATTAACTCTTCATAACCTTCCAAAGCTAAATGTCCTGAGTAAAAAAAAAATCCCCCCATATTCAGAAAAAATAGGGAGCAAAGAGATTTGTTTTGCATACTGTAATGCAACTTTTTGTGTGTGTGTTTCTCCTCATATTCTAGTTTTGTCAGAATGTAAGCAAGGAAAATTTAGACCTAAGAAATTCGCTTGTATTGAGTTACAAGTGCATCAGTACAGAAATATTCACTTATCATCCAGAAAGTCTACAGTGATTTTATTCTGCTGTTCTCCAATATCCTCTTGATTAGATTGTTTTTAGTGTAGTAAGGCATTTATATTTAACAACAAACACAAGAAGCACAGAGGTAAGTTTGATAAAAGCAACTTGCATAGCCACTGAGAATGACATTTAAATGCAACAACTATTCTGGTGAAGAAATCATAGAATCATAGAATGGTTTGCGTTTGTAGTGACCTTAAAGCTCACCTTGTTCCACCCCCTGCCATGGATAGGGTCACCTTCCACTAGCCCAGGTTGCTCCAAGTCCCATCCAACCTGGCCTTGGACACTTCCAGGGATGGGGCAGCCACAGCTTCTCTGGGCAAAACCTGTGCCAGGGCCTCACCACTCTCACAGGGATCAACTTCTTCCAAACGTCTAATCTAAATCTCTCTTCTTTTAGTTTAAAACCATTCCCCCTTGTCATATCACTATCTGTCCATATAAAAATTCACCCTTACTCTTATTTATAAACCCCCTTTAAGTACTGAAAAGATGTGGAAGGTGAATGCATTTTGTAGATTTAATAAGGTCTAAAAGGTGTAGATGAGATTAGGTTTGGAATTTTCCCTGGCATAGCATTTTTGGACATGGTGTTGTTTTCTTCCTCCCAACCAGTGCTAAGAATAATATACCAAATGGTCATTATCAAAACACCAACCCTACCTCTTGATGTGTGCAGGCAAGCAGGTAACTGTGCAATAGTTCTCACAGCCAGGAATGAACATGCAAAACATTCAGTTTTCATTTAGTTGTGTCGCAAATAAATAATCACTGGCAAACCTCAGGGAACAGGGTTGAGGGGCAGTGATGCTGTGAACATCCAGGGAAGGATCCATTTAAGAAGTTCCTGAAATTATGAACCTAAGGTGTTTTTAGAACACACCTTTGGTGGTGGAGAGCCCACAACTGCCTTGGGCAGGTGATTTTTGTGCTTTATCAGTTTTCTGATGGAAACTGATAACCATTCCTGTTACATGCAGGGAACAAGCCACAGCACAGCACTGTCTGGCCAGCTCAGAGGCTGCCAGTGCTGGCTCCAAACCCATCTGCCTTGTGGCTGCTCTCGCAGAGCACGATCAAGAACAGCCTTCCTCCCCTTCCCAGCCCTTTCCCCCACTGCACACATGGAGCAACAAATGGTATCTAAATATACGACAAGCGATGGATACAACAAGCAGATGGTGGGAGAACAAGGGCCCAGATCCATTAGCAGAAATCTGGATCAACTCGTGGATGAATCACTGACTCAAATCAGCGCTGAATACACGACAGACACTCCACGCTTCCCCCGGGGAGCTGGACGCCTTGAGACACAAATCCAGGGCTCCCACTTCCTCGCATGTGTCTTTTTGCAGATGTACACAGGAGGGCAGCAGACATTTACTCAGCGCTTGGCACCGCATCCCTTCCCAAGCCCTGCCTCGAAGAGATGCTGTTGGGATAGTGTAGACTGTCCGTCAGCACCGGGGGATGGATGCCTGCGAAACAGCCCCATAAAAACCCCCCAAAGCAGCTGCAATTAGAGAGAGTGCACATTTCACTGTTATGGCTAACACAGAAGTTATCTTGGATTTTTTTCCTGCTGGTGGGCTAAATTCACCCCCCTGGCAAACCATCTCTGGATATTCTTTTCTTCTCCCCAGTTTATAGGGTGTTTGATATCCGTTGTGTAATTTTTTGCAGTGGTTTTCATCCTCCAGGGAAAAACACGCTTTTATTTTTCCCATTGAGATGCTGACACGAGCATCTCAATCATCTCCTTCCCCTTGTTTCCTCATGGACAATATGTTGGGGGAAGAGAAGAGTGTGCTAGAAGTGTCCTCTGTTTCCAGCTAATGAGGCTTGTCAATGAATGTGGAAAGCATTATTTAGGTTTGGAAAATAAAGGTCTGCAAGAGAGTGTTTCTCAGCGATGTTTCTATTTTTTGTAAGTGGCTATAATTAAAACAATTGTCTTTAGCCTGCAAAAATACCCACTGCCTCCTTCCTGCTCCCAGCCCAGCTCCAGTCACTCTTTTGACTTTGGCTTCTTGATAACTTTGTCCATGATCCAGCACAAACAAATTCTGCACATTTTTGTTGATGCTGACTCAGATTAAAGACTTTTGGGCAGAGCAGTGTATTTTGCCTAAGAATTTGCTTAGGCTGATCCTAATTAAAGTATTAATTGCTGTGTGGTTGGATTCTCTTCAGCTGTCTGAAAGGAGCTGAGCATGGGTGTCTAAGCTGAGATGAGCCACCCCCAACAGTCTCAGGGACTACAAGAAGGGCTAGTGGTGGCTACCCACTCTCAAACACCCCATTCCATGGAATCGTAGAATCATTAACATTGGAAAAGGCCTCTAAAGCCTTCAAGTTCAATCATTAACCCAGCATTGCCAAGCCCATCACTAAATCATGTCCCCAAGTGCCACATCTACGTGACTTATTTAAACACCTCCTGTGATGGTGACTCTACTACTACCCTGGCCAGCCAGTTCCAATGTTTGACAACCCTTTCAGCGCAGAAATTTCCCCCAATTCTTCCTAAGTTCCTCCTTAGCACAATTTGAGGCCATTTCTTTTTGTTCCATCACTTGTTAGCTGGGAGAAGAGGCCAACCTCCACCTGGCTCTTTCAGGTAGTTGTAGACAGCCAGAAGGTGAGCCAGAGGCTCACCCCCTGAGCGTCCTTTTCTCCAGGCTGAGTCCCCCCAGCTCCCCCTGCTGCTTCTCATCATATTTGTGGTCCAGACCTTTCAGTAATCTAAAATTATACAGGATGAATTCCGAGATCAAAGCCAATTTTCTTTCCATTTAACTGTACCAGACTGGAGGTGCACATCTGGAGTACAAAGCACCTCTACAGACCAAGAAGACACTGATCTCTTGGGTAGCTTGCACTGGCCTCTGAAAATAGCTGTTTTCTTCAGCAGTAGAGAAGGACTTTCAGAAATAACACCCTCAGGTAGCTGCTTACAATTAGATAAGGTGATTTGTGCCCAAAAGTCAAATTTTACATGATTTTTGAGCACTGAAATTAGTGGGATTTAAGAACCTAAGTGCTTTAATAAAAAAAAAAAAAAAAATAGCAACAGAGTTGATTCCTCTGCCCACGGTCCTGTTGGTTAATGTGTCACAGGAGCTGAACACAGAGCCGGTGTAATCCACTAAGAATAATCATTCACGCTGTGAGATTCCACAGCCTGACACACACAGAGCAATCCCATCACAAACAACACGCATCAAAAGTCACGGTGGGAAAAGGACTGAAAGTGTATGAAATAGTAACACTGCCTGTTGCTATAATCCTTAATAGGATAATGTCACTGGGGACTGGGATTATGGGAGATGCCGTGTGGAATGAGGCTGGTTTCTATCACGGGAGTCCACTAAGACAAAACATAGAGCAAAGAAAAGCCTGACCAAGCAAAACCCAGACATGGTCCAGCTGTGATTTCATGGCAACAAATAAGATTGGGGATTTTGCTTATCTCGAAGTCTTATCCTGTCTTTTGCCACGGAATTGCAGCCCAAACCATGAATTCTGATTTGAGGAGTTTACCTCCTGAAACAGAAATGTGCAGGTTGGGAGTGCCAGGAATGTGGGAACCATCTCAGTGTGTTAAAATAAAATCCCTGGCATGGTTTGCTCTGGTGGCTGCGTTGGGAATACGATGTTAATTGCTGGACTAGGCTTTGGGCAGCTAATGAGTAAAGAATCTCAATGGATTGGGGTCTTAATTACCTGATTTACTTTAACCTGATTTCCTCTAACCCACCAGGTCAGTGGGACTAATCCCAGAACACGACACTATGGTGTGTGATATCTCCAAACAGGTCCAAGCATTTCCAAAGATGAAGAAGGAAGTGGGAAAAGGTGTTAATTTCACTGGAAAATTAGACACCAATGATATGGAAATAACCCTTTTCTAGTTACTTACCAACCTGAAAACCCAAAAAACCATCAGATCTTGCCCCCAAGATGCCTGGACTTGTGCTGAACCTGTGGGCAAAGTCCTTTCTGGGCTCTGTGATAAGGGTGATAAGCTCTGCCATCTAGAGAGGACATCTCTCTTCTCACCCTATCTAATTAATACAGAAGAATCATCAAAGAATTGTATGACTTATTCTAATAACTCTAATTAAATGAAATAATCAAAAAAGATCCTTGGTTTTGAGTTAAGGGTCTTTTATAGTTCTTTTTGTTTTGTTGTGCTTTATCTCGTATTCTGTGCTCCTCATTTGGTGTCTTCAGCCCTTCTTTCATTAAGAGATAAGAGAAAAAGGGAAATGAATTAAAGAGAATCAGCATAAAAATTCGTATCCATAAAAACTTTCAAGTCAAAATGAGTTGGAAACAGCAACTTGTAAGCTCAGTTTCAGGTTCATCTCACTTTCTTTAGTGGTCTAAGATTTGGGCTTTTAGTCTGGACCGCCTCTATCTTTATTACCCACAGACACAGCAAAAAGACAGCCTTCTCCAGAGACTGCTGTCTGAGATGATTTATCATTAATTGAATGGTCTCACTGGACCATAAAGTGAGCACATCTTGTGCTTGAAGGGACACATATGCCTAAATGATTAGGAACTACAATTATGAGCAGTAAAAGTTGATATTCCTTGGGTTGTGATGACATGCCAAGCCTGTTTATGTTCAGAACCTGAGTCAAGCTTTACTCTGGAAATCTGCACCCACACACCTGGAGTGGGAACAAGGTCCCTTCCAAAACTGCTCTTGGAAGCTCTTTCCCTTGCCTGTTTTTAAAACCCAGTCATAGGGAATCCGTCACACACGTGGGTGACTTAATTTTATGCTTACTATAATTATGTGCTAAGTTACTCTTCAGAATAGAGCGTGTCAGTACCTTCCTATTTTAGCAGAATTTCTAAAGTTTTTAACTGAAAGTAATGTTTTTTCCCATTTTTGAAGCCCAAAATGAACATTTTGATTACCTTGTTTGATCTCCTCTCTACAGCATTATACCCCTCTATTGCTGAATTTAACATCCAAACAATACATGCATTTCATGAGGACAACCAACCTTTAATAAGGTTGAAGAAGTGAAATCCAACCAAGTTTCTGATTTCTATGTTGATTACATTTCTTTTTTTTTTTTTTTACAAATACAGAACATTTGTAAAGTGAATTTAAAATTAAGAATTGCAGCCTTTTTTCCCCCCAGAACAATGTAAACAAAACTGTTCAACTCTGTTGCTTCCCAACTACTGATCTGCTGCTCTGACCTTGTAATCAGAGAAGACTGTGAGCCCTGCCTTGGTCTTTGAAGGCTGCTAATAATTAAATCCTATTGTTTCTCTGAAACAGAACATGACTCTTGCAATTTGTAACCAGAAGCAGTATAGCTGCACGGAACAATGTTGGATAAACATGCCCTTCAAAGATCAAAGGATGCAGGGCTTTGTCAATTAAAAGGGGGAGAAAAAAATAAAACAAAAAAAAAAAATCAGCATAGCTAAACTGCTGTTTCTCAGCAACTCGGTGCGGGTGCAGATCTGAGGCTGCCCAGATTGCTTTGCTTTCATTCCACGCTCTCGAGGGTCTCCTTATTCCCCACAGTGCCTGGGTTGGCTGGCACCCCCAGATGTGAGCTGGGAGTCTGTGGGCAGAGGGAGAGAGTGCCCCCCTCGCCGCTAATTAAACGTTCAAAGGGTTGGGGCTCCCTCCGAGCGGCACATCTTGGTGCCATTAAATGGAAAAGGGCCTCAAAGAGAAGACACACACGCAGTGTGTGCAACAAGGCAGTGGGCAGGAGGGGAATGGAGGGGTTCGGCTTCTTTACTTCCCTCTGAGAGCCCTTCCCTTCTCCACAGGTTCCCATCAGAGTGTCTGTCCTCTTTACAATGCAGAAACTCATCCTGATGCCACTTTGGCTGTGCAATTCCAAGAGGAGGTAGGAAAACCTAAGGTTGTTTAAGGGGTTTGCCCCTTTCCGTGAATGGCCACGTCTTCAAATGGTCCCTTTTTGGTGCAGATGGGGAGCAAACATCTGGTGGAGGGTGGAAATGGTCTCTCTGTTGAATGTATATAGGGCTATAAGATTTTCATCTGAAATAGGGGAGGGAAAGGCATTTTTATTCTGAGAACGAGGGTATTTGTTTCCTTTACCTCTTGTCCTTCTGGACACCAATTCTTTTAATTATGAGTGTCTGGACTTAGATTTATTAGTGCAATGAGAGGAATGTAAAGCATGTCATGTTGAACCTATGTGCAAGAGAATTATTTAACCCAGGCTCCTGCTAAAGAATTACAGATATTTTTGGTTTGTTTTCTACACTTTTTGATAAAGCAGAGCTATTCCATCCTGCTTCCTGTTTATACTTCATTTTAATTTCCCAGTTCTTAGACATTATCATTCCACTTCAGTGAACATTTCACAGTTGCCTCAAAATAAATCTCTGTCTATGCCTTTCTGTCTACTAAAGACAAAATCTTATTTTAATGAGTTAAATTCCAGTATCAGTTAAACTGAGGAAAGAATCTGGCCCATAAAGTTTGACAAATGATGATAATTTGAAAAAATAAAACGTACACGTTGTGTCTAAACACAATTGACCTCACTCCTCTCAGCTGTCCTGATGTTCAGCTGCTTGGAAAATTTCCTCCAGGGAAAACCTTTATTAAATGACTTGTGCATCTCTTACATTTTGTTCCAAATTATCTGGCTCCCTTGTTTTATTTCTTCTTCAGGCTGGCTGCTTGCTACAGCTAATTTGGTTGTCCTTGCTGGGACTACCATAAATACTCTTTCCCAGTAGTACTTTGTAAGCTGAATTAGTCAAGTGATCTTGGTTATAATATTCAAGCAAATAGTGGATAAGATTAAAGACTGGGAGAACTTTATGGTTGGAGACACCCTTTTAAAGTCACCCATAAAGGAGCACGAGCAAAAAATGCTGACAAGGCCCAAAACATTTCATAGATGCTAAAATTGTGACCTTCAGGATTGTGTTGGGGGGGATTACTGTTCACTCCCTCCTCTCCCTACAATGACTGTATTAAAGCATGACACCCTCTTTGGAATTAGTAACAAGGAGCCTTTCATAAAAATAGATGAAATATCAGATTGAAAACAAGGAGATAAAGCCTGACCTGCAAATTGAAAGACAGAGCATTGAAGCCTGCATGAGCCTCCAGGTATTCTGGTCTGACTGTGAAGTAGAGAAGGTGACATCCTACCTGGGGAAAGTGGCACCAGAGTCACCAAAGCAATAGAAAAGTTGTTTCTTCACCTCCATCTTTGCTCTCTGGGCTCTTTTTTCACCCTGACAATGCTCAGAGCTTTGACCTGTGCATGGCTGTGGCTCTTGGATGGAAGTCATAGTTGGATAAAGCTGCTCTTGGTTTCAGGGTGGCACAGATTTGCCATTGCCCCTGGAATTAGTGGTGACCTCCATGGCACATGGTCCTGCACCACTCCAGGCAGAATGGGGCTAGAGTTGTCCTTACAATTATGTCTCACTGTCATGAGGTTGAAGCTCCTGCTTTTATTTTTAAAGCTGTAGAAACACTTCATTCACTGAACCCTAATTCCAGGGTAGCAGAGGGTGACAACAGGGCTGGAATTATTTCTGACTGGGTGGAAATTGATGAAGACCCTTCTGTCAAAAAATTCACTTTTTTATTTTTCCAGCCAAACACAAGTTGGAACATTTAATTTCAGCATTTTTGAAAACAAATGTTCTTCCTTTTCAGTTTTAAAATAGCTGTTTTCAACTCTGAAATTGCCAGTGCTTGATTTAGAAGGCTTACAGAAATCATTAAAAATGCCCCATCAGCTACACAAAGTGTTTTGACTTGAAACATCTCTCTTAATTAATTAAAAAAAATATTTTGCTTTTTCTCCCCAAAAAGCTGACCTTATATGCCACTCCTCCCTTCATGTCCCCAAAAGAGAGTTTTCAAAATCATTATTAAGGTTGGAATCAATTATTCTTACAGTTTGCTCAGACCTTTTGAGACGTGATGGACAGAGCTACTTTCATGTCGAGATTGACTTTAAACAAAGAAGTTCTCTAATATTAAATTGAAAAGGCTCAGACTTTATCCTAATGAGAAAGGTGAACAATTACAATGAGAAAAGTATTAGAATATCAGTATTTGTTGTAGAATCACAAGCCCATATTTGTTTAACCCTCCAGCACCACACACAGGATGGATAGATCTTTATTTTTACAAGATCTTTCTTGATGTTAAGGGGTAAGTCTTTTCATCTATAATAAACCTGGAAAATTCCAGGGTGCCAAAATGCATGAGGCAGCATAAACATGATCTGAGATGCTTTGGGTACAAGCAACAATTCCAGTTTTCTTGTAACAGATGACACCGCTCGACATTAGAACAAGAAATACCTGTTGCCTGTGCTGTGACATCTCTTGCAAACAGCGTCTTATTTGTGGCACTGATATAAAAGCTGTGTTTTATGGAGCTTACCCAACCAGCTTTGCTATGTCAGGTTATCACAGATACATTTTTTTCCAATTCATTTTGAAACCAACTGCTGTTAAGAGGCTGTAACAAGGGATGTAACTTACTCCTTTTACTTCCATTCAGACAGTTTGAATAAACCCCCATTTCAGCCTTTTATGGTCCCTCTTGCCATTGTACTTGTTTTATTTTACTTTTCTCCAGGGGGATTGAGCCACTTTATTCAGGTCATTTTCTGCAATATCATGTTAGCCCATTAAAATGTCAAACAATTTATTGTCCATTCAGTCCACCTGCCTGTCCTTTCCCCCTAAAAAGCACAATCACTTCTGTAAGCTCTCCATTCCCCTGCATGTTCAAAGGACCTCGTGGTCCCCCTCACCTTCTCATTAAATCTTGCTGAAGAACAGTTGCCTTGGAAACCAGGGAGTTGGTCCAGCAAAGGGGCTGAGCATCCTCATCTTGCCTTGACTTTGGCTGGAGGTGAGAGTGAGAGGACACACAGCACATGGCCAGCAGAGAAACCATTAGGCACTAATTCCTGTTTCCCTCTAGTTTCAGGATGGTAGGAAGTGATGTTGGTCCTTATACACCCTCCCATCCTTCAGGTAAAGAGCAGAAAGAGATTGAAACAGCTGATGCTTTTTCTGGCAGCTGAAAACTCATTTGAAGAGACTTTGGAAATAGAAACGCATTCTAAATACTGTTCAAATGAACAAACTTTTTCTGGAAGTCTAAGACAACCCAACTTTCTTTCCGGGCCATTTATAATGTGTCAGTGAATTTCTAAGGGAGCTACCAGGGTTGCTATAGCATGAAACCAGTTTGGATTCAAAAAACCCCGAAAGAAAACTAAATAAACTCCACCTCTTAAACGTTCCTTGAGAGCAGAGACAGCATCTTTCCAAGGACTCAGGCAATGTAAGCACCAAATCTCAACATTTCCAAGAAAAACACCCCAGGGTTTGGAAAACAGTGAAAAAATGAAGTCTAGATTGCAGTGATAATCCCAGCAAGAGGTAACTTCAGCAGATAAACTCTCCCTGGGAACAGAGCTCCCTCTGCTCAGGCCACCCTGCATTATCTCAGGGCAGAGTCACACAAATGCAGCAAGTTTGGTTCCAGTGCCACCTCAGCCCTGGAGCAGGAGATCTGATTCCTTGAAGCCTTCAGGCTTCCCTGGGAGTTCTTCCCAGGCTCACCTGGTTCCATACAGAGCCATTTCTTGGATCTGCACCTTGACAGAGGTACCATTGGCCAAGGTCCACAAAAGCAGAGCATCTATCAAGCCCAGCAAAAAAAAAAAAACACCTTTGCAGGATCACAATCTAGTGGAGATGACAAATTCTGCTCATTCTTAGCTGGAGGTCTCAAATGCCTCCCTGGAGCTTCCTCCTGGTCCTTATGTGGTGGCACTGAGAGGTTCATATGGGAAATCTAGGGGAAGATGTTTCCTCTCTGACTGAAGGTCATACCAGACTTTCTCCTCCTCAAATTTAATGGAGATTTTTACCCCCAGACAGAAGTTTACTCCTGTGGGTTACAAATCTTCCTCTGGGCTGTTCCCACAAGGAATATCATCATCTTCTCATCCACACACAACACACAGTGCTTCGATTCACCCAAGTCACAGAGTGGTAAATCCTCAGAGAATTTCTGCTGATCTCAAGATTTCTTTCAGATCTCAAATCTGCTCAAGACATTTTGCAGAAAGTCTCCAGGAATATTTTTTGTGCTTCCTGTTCTTGATGCTTTTGCTGTTCATTCTCAGGTAAGTTTTTATTTGTTTTGTTTTCTTTGTGTTCGGTTGTGCTGAGTGTTATAAATAAATAGGGAAAACGGGAAAGGAACTAAATTCCTTAGGGTCAAAAGGTTTTACTTTGATTTTAGATGGAAAAGACTTCTTGAACTTGAGGAAATGAGCAGTGGAAAGAAGTCTGAACTCAAAACCCATTTGAAAAATAGAACTTTCTTCTTTTGCATGGGTGTATCTGGAAGCCTTTCTACCTAAAAGTCTTTTAAAAAGTACTGTGCTACAAAAAGGTAGAACCTCCCACAGAAAGATTCCAGGACAAAACTTTGCTGTGCCACTCCATGCTTTTCTTCCAAGTTCCTCATGTCTTTGTGTCCATGTGTCAAGCTGATTTTTTTAAAGAGAAATATCAATGACTTGAAAATTATATTTTAGTCGTGTCTAGAGGCACTAAATGACATTAGAGCTACTGGCTAACAGGTGCTACAGAAACACCAAGGAAATCACTTTTTCTGCACTTCAGTTGGGACACAAGTTAGCAAAAAGGACTCAATATCTTGGTTTCCCCAAGTTCACCCAAGGCATGAGGAACGACTCTCCCAGCATCACCCAGAAGTGTGTAAAACGGAATTGCAGAATGCTTTGGGTTGAAAGGGACCTTAAAGATCATTTCATGCCAACCACACCTTCCACTAGACCTGGTTGCTCAGGTCCCCATCCAGCCTGTCCTTGAACACTTCCATGGATGGGGAATCCAGAGCAACAAGAAAGATAGAAAGTAAGACCTGAATGACACAACACAGGATGGACAAGATCTTGTAGAATGGTTATTATGGAGTTGTTGACGTGCAATAACTTTCTTCAGTACAAGGAAGCCACTGAGGATCTGAACATCTCTGAGAGCAACAGGGCATGAAGAGGGCAGTGCTGTGGGCAGGAAAGTAGAGCACTGAAGTCTTGGTTTGGGGCCATGAGCTTTGCTGAGCTACCTACAGCAAAACTGTGCTCTTCTGAAAATCTAGCCATGAACAGGCGTAAAAAAAGGCTTCTTATTCAAGCTAAAATACACTATTCTCTACCTTACAGAAGTAGCTGGTGTTAAATGTCTCCTCTGCCCTTTTCTCCATCATTTGCAATGCCAAATTTTCTTCCAGAGGCTGTTTCTTGGAAGAAAGCAAAGAAACTTAACTGCAGGGACTTAGAAACAGGTAATAGCAGCTTTCTAAAACCCACAGCAAGGACAGAATAAAGTCAGGGCAGTCTCACCTAGGAAGAAGAATTCACTGTTACTATCCCAACACTGCAATGCTGGTACCACACCTGCTGTTCACACAGTAACAGGGAACTTCCAGGGCATTCTTAGCCCTTAGGGGTCACAGATCTGAATTCCTTGCCTTGCTGTACACTGATATTCTCCCTGATTTAGGGCAAGCTCAGACTCAAACCAGTGCCCAGCCCTAGCTTGGAAATAAAGATAAATGTATTTCTGAAGTGCAAAATGTTTGGACAACAGTGTCTTGGTTACAGTAGATGGACTGAGGAGGAGGCAGGTCTGGATCCCTGTGTTGCAGGGATTTACACCTCCAAGAGAAGCTGTTTGTACTGACTAATAATATGCTTCTAATTAAGGTTGTTGCTATAAAATCTCTAATCTGATAACACATTGTGCAGGAAGCAAGAAGACATCTGTTCCTCCAAACACATCAATATTAAGGTGGATTCTGGATGTAAAATTCTCCCCCTGCTGTTTAACAATGCCACTGGCAGGAGAGATCTCCCACATTAATACCTGGCAGCAAATGTTTTGCAACAGGGCCACATATTCCACGGAGGACTGTGTGAAAATAAGATCTAATTTTCCCTGGCAAAGCATCCATCATGCATGTGATTTTTTGTGGAAGACAACAATACTTCCCATCAATAAATTCAAGGTGGTGGGTGAACAAGACTAGTTAGGGACAAACACTCTCACCTCCACCATCTGTGGCCTCTCTTTGGGACTTACGAGTGGAAAGGATTTGGAGTTGGGTGAGAAAATTTCTTCAGTGAAAGGGTTGCCCAGCCCTGGCACAGCTGCCCAGGGCAAGGGTGGAGTCACCATCCCTGGAGGGATTTAAAAGCCATCTAGATATGGCACTTGGGGACATGGTTTAGTGGTGGCCTTGCCAGTGTTGGGTTAATGCTTGGATTTGGTGACCTTTGAGGTCTTTTTTAACCTAAATGAGAGAAGGAATGGAGGTTCCATGCAGAGCCACAAGTGTCTGAAGCCTTCCAGTGCTTACAGCAAGGGACACTCAGCCCTCCTGCATCTCAGACCCCAGCTTTGATAGTAGTTCATCATCTGACCTTGAGCCTCAGGTATTTTAGATCTTTAATACTTTATCAGAATGACAAGAAGAGAGCCAGCAGCAGCAGAAGAGGAGATGAGAGTGCAGTAACACTGAATGATGCAGCAAGATGTGTCTTCAGAGCCAAAAACCCCCATCTCTGAGGCTGGCTTGGAGCAGGAAAACCTGTGTCAGAATTAAAGATTTGCACTTCTCAGCCGTCAGAGTTACACTGGGGGATAGATGGGAGGATAGATAATGCAAATAAGGATCGAAATACTTGCACATCTGTTTCAATCTTATATTCTTAGGTTTTTAAAATTGTAATCAAAAGTGTATGTATTACAGCTCAGCTACCCGGAGGAATTGGGGCACCTCATTCCCATGCCACGCTGCAGGAAAAATATATCAGAGCACGGGACTAAGAAGGAGCAAAGTGTTCCACAGCACTTACAGATAGAATGCAAATGTAATACAACTGCTCTTCTCTGTTCATTTGTAAAGAGGCCCCAAACCAAAGGTTCTGCTCCATGCAGGACTCAGCATGGCTTGGGGAGCTCCCACACACTGGCTGTTTGTGGTTAGGACCTGCCTGTCTCTTTTGAGTCCATGGAAAATAGGTCATAATACAACTTAATATTCACTGCTACCTTTAGGCAAAAAAAAAGTCATATTGCCTTATGACTTTGGTTCTTTAAGAAGGAGCTCAATGACAATTGTCATGGCTAAGCTGCTCCATAACCACTTGTTCAAGTGGTGCCTTGCTTGCAGCTCTGATGACAACATGGTATAGGAAGAAGCGAGCTGAATGCACAGTGAGGAGAGACAGGGCAATAGAAGTGAGGAATGAAACCCTTAGGGTTTGTTTCTAGAAGCACTTATGAGTGACTTCACTCATTTGTCACTTCCCAGCAGAGCAGCTCAGCAGATGCAAGGACAGCTGGACCCCAAATTGCTCACAGCCCCAGCTTTGTGTATGGTTTGTGTGAGTTTAAAAGTTCCCTAAAAGCACTTCATTCTGGGACTCAGTGAGTGTTATTGCTGGCAGTAATGTGCATCACATAACACAGGGGAGCTGGGTACAGGGAGTACAGAAAGGGACACAGCACACCACCAGGCACGACAAACAGAAACAATGGGATAGGTTGTCCAGAGAAGTTGTGGATCCCTGGAAGTGTTCAAGGTCAGGCTGGATGGGACTCTGAGCAACCTGGTCTAGTGGAAGGTGTCCCTGCCCATGGCAGAGGGCATAGAACAAGACAATCTTTAAGGTCACCTCCAACCTAAGCTAATTCTATGATTTTGTGACAGAAGCAGACCTTCTTCTTGCCTGTGTTACATGGAGAGTTTGGGTCAGGGTGTTACAGCCTCTCCATTCATCTGTCAGTCTCCCTGTCTCTGTGACAAAGCCATGGGAAGGCTAAAGGGTCTGACCTGCCTCAGCCCCTTCTCAACCTTGTCTCTATCTTGTATGAAATATAATCATAGACCTGAACTATCACATGCAAGGACATCAGGCATCAGATCCACAACTCAATGAGTCCAACAGGAGTCTTTTCATTAACACCACTGAGATTTGCAGGGCTAAGCCCCAGCAAAGAGAAGAGCAGAACTGGCTGTGGCCTTTCCCAAAACTGATGGAAATAGCTAGAGGCCTTCCTTTCTACATTGATCCTTGGCAGATTTGTTGTTTTCTCTTTTATTTTCCCTGAATGGCATGAGAGTGGATGTTTTTGTATTAGTAAAAAGTTTCCATGGAAAAGAAGCTGCCCACTGTCATACCAAGAGCCCACGTGAGCAGGGCTGGGATCTCTAGCTGGTCACATCACATGTAAAATTCATGCAGCTCTATCTGCATCTGAGGCACTTGTGCAGCCCAGCCAGGGCTGGGAATGGCTCATGCAAGTCCCAGACCATCTCTTCTCCACCGCTTCCAGGAGGTTTCCTTCCCTCCAAAGCTAGGCAGGACGGATGAAATCCCCACTCCCCCAAATGCACATCTCAACGAAGAGATTTGCTCCTCGGAGCCAAGAACACTGAACTCCTTTACCTTTCATTTTGATGGTTTCCATGGAAACCATAAAATTAAGCTATGCAGTTACTCACTGGAACATTACATAATCTGCCAAACACTCACTTGTTTTTCAACAAACGTGTTTGTTCTAGGTTGCCTTTTTTCTTTTTTTCCCTTTCCCGGTATGATCAGCCTGATCCGTGTTGATCTGATTAAACAAGGAGCGGTGGTGTAAAATCAGGTATTAAAATGCAACTTCTGTCAGTTCTCCTCTCCAGAGAATGACAGGCTGCCTGCTTCCAGTGCCTTGCAGCTGTAGTGAAGGTATGACAGCACTGCTCTGCACCTGGTCCTATAGATGGGCTTGGACTGATGGGGGTCTGATCCCAGTCCTGGCCTTGGGGATACTAAATAGGGTCCAGTTCCACACTGCTTCAGGTTATGTGCATCCATTCAAGAAGTATGTAAAAAAAAATGGGTCATATGCAGTGATTTTTTTGTTTAATTAGGGCCACAAGGCAGGATAGAATGGACTGACTTCCATTCAGTTTCCCACCTGTACCTCAGAGATCACATTTTGGACAAACGCTGTGGAATATCCTGCACTTTTTAGTACGAAAGAAGAAATTCATTGTAAAGAAATGTTAATACCCATTTTTCCATGTTTCTTACATTCAGCCATCCCTGCTGCAACTGGACTACAGACAGCAGTGGTGTTTGGGATGGAGGAAGGTGCTGCACAATCACTCTAATTTTTGTGGCCAGACTTATTACTTTAAATAGAGCTCAGCAAAACCATTTAGCTTTTCTTTGTTTTGTTCAGGATACACGACCCTGCCATAGTAGAGAACAATGCCAAAACTTTCTCACCACTGGTGAGAATAAACTGTTCCTTTTGTAGCTGCAGAGGGCAAAGGAAAGACCTCAGCTGGACCTTAGGGCTTGCCCAGAAAATGATAGGGGAAAAGGGAGGCCACAGGCAGACAGGGGTGTACAAGCAATGTCTTAGGAGCAGGGTATGAAAAGAATTGCAAATTGTGGCTCAGCATTCATTAGCTTCCAGGACTGTCTCTCTCAGGATATGTCCAGGAGATTACCCAGGCCAGAACAAGTCATTATTTGGGTGCTTTAGTACTGGCTTGGTCCTGGGCTGAGCCTCAGATGGTGCTGAGGAGTGTGTAGATAGAGCACAGAAGAGGTTAACCTATCTGGGGTCCAGAAGAGGAGAGTTCAGGTGTCATGATTTCTCCATGAGGCCCAGAAATTGGACCTGGTCCATTTTATTTGCTAGTAAGTTAAGACATGTTTTCAAAGAAGTTATCAAGTCCAGCACGGGCAGTGTAAATTAAAGCTGACAGAGATGCAGTCTCTTCTCTTGGCAACATCCTTCCTTATCTCTCCAATCAATTTATCCCTTCACCAAAACTCACATCTTCCCTGAGCACTGCCAAGCCTTGGCCCAGCACCTTGAAAACCCCTTTCTGGGATGATGCCCTTTGTTTTTGAAATGCTGCTGACAAACCCAAAGGAAAGCTGGGAACTCTCCTCACACACTGACCACGTTTGCCATCAGGCGACATCATAAAAACACCACACATATTTATTGTATCTTTTGAATTGTAGGAAAAAACAATTAGTCTTAAACTGCATAATAAATCACTGCAAAACAGACCGAGTTTAACATCTCTACAGGGTCTAGTCCTTTGAATTTTTGGTTTCTCTGCTTCAATATATTACTCGATGTGAAGAGTTTCCTCACCATATATTCACTTTTTCCTGTACCAAGCAGCATCATTGCTAGATGAACAAACCATAGGATAGCAAAACTTTCACCATAATAAAGGATCAGCATGAAGTATAGAGAAAATGTCAGATACTGATAATATTGGTGGTTCTCTACTTTCTCCTGAACAGGGTTTTACCAAGCCTGCAGACAGATCTCTCTGTGAGCATCTTTATCCATGAACTTGCAGCATCTGGGTGATAAACCCATAGGCTTATTTGTCTTCTAAATCTTTATGGTGAAGTTTAACTCCTTTTTATATATTTTTTATTCTTTTTTTTTATTTTTTTAACAAGCTGTTCATGATTATTAGCTGTAAAGCTCAAAGGCAGTTGTTATCCCCTTCATTTTCTTTTTGCTTCCTTCTACAGATGGTTGCTCACACATTTCTCTGCTACATCAGAGTAGTGTAGTTACTATAGTTACTCTGGTTAGTACCTCTATTTCCAGCCTGAAGGATTATTCAAAACACCAGAATGTGGAAAATGCAGCTACCACTGGTGATGTGTCAGAAAAGTCTCTTAAGACAGAAGCTTTTGTCAACAGGAGTTCTCAACCAGAAAGAAACTCTTTGGTGTGTTTTCTGACATGGTGACATCAGGTGGATAAGCCACAACTTTAGTTAATCTTGCAGAACTTTGCTGTGTCAGCCTCACCTCGGGGATTGCTAGAAACTATTCCTAGGAACTAATCCCCTTTATGTAAGAGGAAAACTTTCTAAAGGAAACAAATCTTGTTAGCAATTCCTTTAGAAAAGCCACTGTGTGACTTTTGGAGGACAGAATTGCATGAGGAGAGTGTATTCTTCCTTATTGAATTCAACTTCAGAGTTGCTTCTCTTTGGATATCACCTCAATACAACATCATTTGTGCTAACAAGGTCTTTAATTGGGACACCTCAGAAATCACATGCTAAACCAAGACCAAGTGAAACCTCCCATGCGAAACCCCATTGGTTTGGCACCCAATTATCAGGAGTTTCCACCCCCTGGTGCTTCCAGTGGGAAGTTAGGTGGGTTAGCAAACTTTCCTGCTCCATAAGAATACAAACCTTAAATATGGGCAACTGCTAAAGCATTTTAAATCTTTCCTCAGACTCCCCAATACTTAAAAAAAAACCCACAAACAAACCACTAAGAAATTCAACTTCAAATTATGAAGGAGAGGAATGAAGCCCTAATTTCTACAAGATTGCCTAGAAGTCATGTATATACATTATATAGATATATATGTATAGAAAGATATATGTTATATAGGCACATTATATGTATCAGATATGTTTTAGATTATATACATTATGTATATTCTATATATATTTTAATATATATATAGAAAGAGGGATAAATATTGATATCATACACATATATGTATTTCTACAAGTCTAAAATATAGATGATTTAATGACCCTGTGACACCCATACATTCATGCATATATTACATGTATCTGTGTCACCACGTGGACACATCAATAAATGCACTTATAAACAATTTTAAGGTGTGTCTCTGCATGGCTGTGCATCATTTAAAAGCATAGAAACATTAGGCATTGATTTCTCCTGAGCTAACAGGATTGGTGATTGGATCCCTGCATCTCAGCAGGATGATTTAGCACTGGGGAGGGACTCCTGTGTATGAGCTTCCCCCTGTTGGAGGCATCAGCTCTCAGTTTGCAATTCCTTTTAAAACCATCACTGTGAAACGTGCCCTTCTGCAGGTCATGCCAAAAACTGAGTCCTTTGCTGTTGCTGGTTGTGAACATTCAGGATAAGGAGAAGCAACAGGGAGGGTGTGTTAAATCCCTGATTAAGCATGAACTGAGCGCTGCTCACTGAGAAGGATTTCACACTCATACCAATAATTTTACACAGACTTTGACCAAATCCGTGACCAACATCCTTGAATATAAAAGCGTCCATAGGTGGGCAGGCCACCACTGTGCACTCTGAATAATCACCTCTGAGCAAATTTCACTTCTCTTCACCCTCTATTTACTACATCTCCACTATAAACATGGCAAAACTAAGCCCAAAACTTTCCAAGTGGCCAAAAATTTTATCAGGGCTTTTTGGTATAGGGAATTGAACTGTTCTCCCAACAGTTTAACTCCACATTCTCTGTCCTGCAGAGACACAGAACTGTGACTTTTGGAGCCTGACTGTAAGTTCTTTGTCTCTGCAGAATAGAGAGGATAAGAAAGAACTGGTTGGTACTGGGTCATCCAGCTCCACCAGTTTTGTGGTGTTTTGAGAGTTCATCTCAAGCTGAAGCACACTGATAGGGACCTCCCAGTTTCTGTCTTCCTATCAGACCTCAGGGTAAATCAGCTGCCAAACTCCACTAAGCCATAACTCAAAATAAGCCATTTCTTATGCTATGGATCAGAATGACTAGAATGGAACAAGGTAGAAGTCCTTAAATACTCACTGTGTTCTGGCCATTTCTTAACAATTCTTTCCAGAGACATGGGACAAGAAAAACCAAAAAAAAAAAAAAATTCAGAAAAGCCTTGATGAGGATAAATTTTAGGATGTGTAAGTTACAAGCTCACACCTGGCACTCAGCTCTTCTCAGGAAGCAGCACTGCTGTTTGCCCTCTACAAGTGGCATTGCTCATGGAGAGAGACACTTCCAGTGATATTTTTATGCTCCTCAACCTGTGCATCTGTCTGAAGAGCAGAAGGGACTCCTTGCCTGCCCTCCCAAGCAGGCTCTTTATTTATGCAGCAGATTCTTGTGGTGTCTGGGATGTAATGACCTCCAAAATGACTTTCAAGGGTTGCTTTCTTCCAGGTTTATTGTCCTCCTGGCTGCCACTCCAGGTACTCAGTGCCAGGTGCTAAGGTACTTAGCACGTGTTTTTGGTGGCCAGCAATCAGAATCTCCAATAATGATCTCATGGTTTGAGTGAGACCTTTGATACACCTGTCTCCTTTAATAGAACAGCATTAAGTACTTGTTTTAATTTCCCTCAGTTTATACCACGTCTCTTCTCCACCTAGAACAGCCTGGAGAAGAAAACATGGAAAACTACTCAATGGACACCATGGGCAGAATTTCTCTCAGTTCTAACAAATAAAAAAGAGGGTTATAAAAGTTATTTAATATAAATTTTAGAACTCCCATCAAGATGAAGGTCATACCTAGAGAAAATGGCACGTGCCAAGACCCAGCACATCAAGGCAAATGGTTAAAGTCAACAAAACCAACAGCAATCAGGAGTAACTCTACTACATTTAAAGATATTACCTTGTCACAAAATCGATGTGAAGGAGGATCCACACAGACTCTCTGCCTATATTTTAAAACTTTTTAATGAGATTGAAAAAATCTGAAGGAAGTCTAATTTTGCAACAAAACTGTCTTCACTCACACCAAAGCTGTGGACTTCAGGCAATGGGAGTCTGAGAAATTTCCAGCTCGGATTCTTCTCTGCTTGAATATTTGCAAGTTCCATCTATTAGAGAAGAAAAGACCATCTGTAGTCTTTATTAAATGCTAAATATTTCCCTTAAGTTACTGTTAAAGAACAGCCAGAGTCTAATGCCATGCTTCTTCTTAGGCTAATAAAGAAAACAATGGACTCCTCCTGGATTTGACGAGGATCACAGTAATTCAGGAAAGGAAAAAATCCTAACACGACACAGGGCACACGGACCTAGCCTAATTCATGAGAGCAGTTTTTAAGCTCTTAGGCTCATTCAGGCTCTAGAGACGACTCTTTTTGAAGGCTTTATGGCACTTATCTCCTGTTCAAATTGCTGGGTTTTGTTAGTGCACCATGGAAACCCCATTCCTGACCCAGAACTCACTGTACTGTCATCACTTCAGTGTTCCTGTCCTGTTTCCCTGGCTGGGCATAGCAAAAGTGCTTCCACTCACAGCACACAAATCTAAATCTGTACATCTAAACCACACACACTGGGCATCTACGTGTGGATAGTCACCCAATCTCCCTTTAGCTTAGGAGGAGAATAAATTATTTCCAAAGCCTGGAGAGTTTCCTCTCTGAGAGGGAGAATGGGTGTCCTGTAGATGCATTGATGCCAACCCAAGTGTGCAGTCAGTGTCTCACCCTGCTCCCTGTGACACAGACTTGTGCTATGTCCTAGATAATAAACCAGCTATGGAAGTAAAAAAATTGGTCACCTATCCCTAATGCTGAGAAGTTTGCCTCTTCTTCCTTAGAGACCAAAAACTTGACTATTTACAAAGGTGGAAATAACTCCCACACTTCATCTCTCTGAAGAACATGCCTTCAGCTTCTTTTACCCTGGATCTCCCCTAAACTTGCAGTCCTCACTCTGGATTCCATGCTATCCCACCTTGGCTGCCTCACAAGGAGCAGATGATCCCTGTAAAAACTTGCTTGATTCTGGGTTGCTCAAATTATATGACTTTCATACACTGACCTAAAAGAAAACAGCTGAACTGCTGACCCTCGTTGGGTTTTGGCCCTTTTAAAGGTGTAATGTGGCTGCTGCTTTTCCCCTCTCACTTGACCTCATGCAGAAACTCTGACAGTTTCTGTGCACATTTAAAAGGCCCTGGAACCATTCCTGTCATGTAGGTGATTTCCCTTTCACCTATGCATGTTTTCTAATATTATGTGTGTGAGACTGACCTTTAAATCATGGAGAGATTTCTGGTGTAAACCATTTCTGCCTAAAGGAGTATTTCTGTCCCAGCAACAGCATTAATTTGCCTCCTTCTCCCAATGAAGTTTAAGACCTGTTCACTTACAAACTCTTGCTAAAACTGGGGTTCTGCTAAGAAACCACTGTGATATTTAGAGCTTTCTTTCATTTGGCATGTCTAGAGCACGTCGTGTTTTCCCAGTGTTTTCTGACATTGTTCTTCCCATTACCTGGCCTGTGATTACTTTTTGCAGTCTAGAGGAGGAGTTACCAAAAAAAAGAGACCAGCTCCTTCATTTGTGGTGGAATTTGCACAGTGCTTCCAGTTGTTTGGGTTTCTTTGTGGATCAGGTCTATAATAGAAAATAAATCATCTGAGAAAATCATCTGTGTGGAGGCAGCACAGAAGAGTTTGTGCCCACTGGACTAAACTCTCTTTTCTCCTAACATGTGCTTCATCCAAACTGTGCCCCAGGAAGGGAAGGCTCCAAGAAGACCTTGGAGCCCCTTCCAGTACCTGAGGGGGACTGACAAGAGAGCTGGAGAGGGACTTTTGGCAAAGTCATGGAGTCATAGGACAAGGGGAAATGGCTTCACACTGAAAGAAGGTGGGTTTAGATTAGATATTAGAAAGAAATTCCCTTCTGTGAGGCTGGTGAGGCCCTGGCACAGGTTGCCCAGACAAGCTGTGGATACTTTATCAGTGGAAGTGTTCAAGACCTGGCTGGCTGGGGCTTGGAGCAAACTGGTCTGGTGGAAGGTGTCCCTGCCCATGGCAGGGGGACTGAAAGTAGCTGGTCATTAAGGCCCCTTCCAACCCAGACCAATCTATGAATTTATGGATCTGAGCAACTTCCCTGAGTAGTTGAAACCCTGTGAAATGTGTTAACAAATGGAGAGCATGGATAAACCAAAGACAGATCCTATTTTACCTGCAAGTGCAGATTTAATCAGAAGTTTCCACCTAAGGGAGAGGCCAGGACTGGGAACTGGAGCATCATCCCATCCTGCAACCTTCTCAGCTTCAGCATGAATTTATGCCAGACTAGGATGATTATATGACAATCTCAGGCTCCAAAAACAATTCTTTTTTTTTTAAAATTTTATTTATTTTTATGTGAGTCTAGATTTGCTCCTGTACACACACTCACACGAAGAACAGAGGTCTGGTGAACTCTGGGGCTTGCTCAAAAGGAATGGATGGGAATGGACAGCTGGAGGAGGGGAGGGAGTGGGACAACTTACTGTCACCAATTATTAGGCTGAGTCAGGTTGGTGTGAAACTCTAACCTCAGAGCACAATGGTTTGGTGAGTCCAGTGGGCTTCTTATGAGTAGGTTGATAGTCAAGTCCCTGACATAGATTTGTCCATGTGTAATGCTCTTGCTTTCCTCGAGATCTCATTAACCCTCCTGCCCCAAATGGCTGACTGCTGGCTCTAACTCATTTTTTCACCTTCTTCCTTCATTCTCCCCCCCAGAAAAGTTTCTGTTTAATGTCTTTCTTTTAAAACTACTGCTTCATTTTCTCTTCTGCCAACATACTCATCTTCAGTGCGAAGGTGCTAAAGAAGATATATTTTCCTCCTAAACTTTTTATCTCAGCAATATGAGCTCTCATCCAGCAGTAATGCCATGCTGGAGAAGGGGTGGGTGTTGGATTAGGATTTCATGTCTTTTTGTTGCAGGAGGTGACCAGGAAGATTTGTCTACACCCCTGTGCAGGGATAGGAAGGGTTGGAGTCTGAAACTGGGGCTCAGTCATCTAAATGTCATATGAGTATAGAGACAGCTTTTATTATTTACTTCTTATTTTCACCTCTGACAAAAACCCCTTCCAAATCATCACCTCCTTACTGATTGCCATGGTCTTTGGATGAGGCTCTGGATGAAGTGATATTACCTGTGCCAGTGGCTCCCAAACCTCTGAGCAACAACAGATCTCTGTCAACTCTGAAATACCCCATGGTTCAGGCCCATTAGAAGTGACAAGTCTGCAGGTTGCTGTGCTTAATTTGACTTTGCCTAAAAGCTTCAGACCAAAAAGAGCAGTCTCCTGGACCACAATTTGGACTGAAGCAGTGACTCGTGACAGAAGGTCTTCTGGAAAGCAGCTGCCTCTATTCCATGTACAAGTCAAAATGCTGGATTCTGCACTTAGGGTGGAATAATGCCAGGTACAAGTATAAACTGGGAGTGAAGTGGCAAGAGAGCAGCCCTCCAGGAATGGATCTGGGCGTGCTGTCTGGCAGGGGCTCAATAGGAGCCAGCAGTGAGGGCAAACTGCACCCTGGGGTGCATCAAACACAGCATAACCAGAGGAGTTCACAGGGTAAAACAAAGGATTATCCTGCTGCTTCCAGCATTGGTGAAGCATCACCTTGAGCATCGTGTGCAGCTCTGGGCCCCACGATTTAAGAAGGACTTGAAGGTCCTTGAATGCTCCAGAGGAAGGCAACAAAGTTGGTGAAAGGGCTGGAAGGAATGTCCTGTGAGGGCCAGCAAAGGGCTCTGAATTTGTTGAGTTTGGAGGAAAGGCTGAGGGATGACCTGTTTTCTTTCTACAGCTTCCTGAGTAGAGAAAGTGGGGAGGCAGATCCTGATCTCTTCTCACTGATATCCAGGGATGGGACATGTGGGAATGTCCCAGGGAGACGCTGTGCCAGGGAGGGTTTAAACTGGACATGATGAAGCATGTTTTTACTGAGAAGGTGGTCAGATGCTTCCTAGAGAGGTGGTTGATGCCCCAAACCTGTCAGTGATAAAGAGATGTTCAGACAATGCCCTAAACAACATGCTTTAACTTTGGGCCAGCCCTGAAGTAGTTTGGCATTTGGACTAGATGATCAAAGTAGGAACCTTCAAATGGAAATATATTCTATTCTATTCTATTCTATTCTATTCTATTCTATTCTATTCTATTCTATTCTAATTCTAATTCTAATTCTACTCTACCTTTTCATTATGCCATTTTGGAAACAGTACTCTTATCTATGCAAGGAAAAAGGCCCAAAATTGCCAGTGTCCTAACTTCCTCAGTGATGTAAGACAGGCTAGGTAGCATTTTTGCTCAGTAGAAACTGCATCTCATGGTGTCACTCTTCTCTGACTGCCTCATCCCACAGTGTAAAGAAACAAACAAAAATTAAGACCTAAGTTTCTCTGTCAATTAGAAATTCCAAATAAAAAGAAAAGAAGCTAAATCCTGTGTCTCAGATGAGTGAGATACAGAATATTGTTATTTTTATATCACTCGCTCAGTTATGAGTTGAGCTATAAAAAGTCCTGAATTCCTCACGTTTCGAGACTGAGATGGAAGTTAATGCTTCATTAGCAGTAAAAACTTCAGGTTATGTTAGTGAGTAACCTTTTGTTCAAACACGATGTCTGACATTTGCATAAGTACGTCTGTCTCTGAGCTATTGAGATGATGTGACTCAACAAACTCTTGTAAACAGGTTTTTTCTACCTCCTCTCGATGCCACACAATCTCACAGTTTGCTTTCTCAGGAGCACAGCGGTCTGGCAGGGCAATGATAATCTCAGGCTTCATCAGCCCTTCACATCAAAATCATCTCTACCGTGGACCTGGCAGCTGGCCCTAGAGATAAAAGAGCCTAAACCAGCATTGTCTAACCCAGGTGAGCACCTGGGCCGTGTGGGATGGAGATGCAACACACAGTTCTGCAGAAACAGAGAGACAGAAATGAAATTATTTTCTCATGGTGTCCCAAAGATCTTTGCACTGATCCTGATTTCATGCCATGGGAAGGTGACCTAAAAATCCCTTCTATATCCTCCTTCTGTAATTACTTATTTGAGTTTATATGTAAAATTAACATCAGGACTTGTTTAGCCTCCAGCCATCTCTGAGCTCTACACAGGAACAAACTAACCTTCATGGAGCAATGCATACGTATCCATACACAGAAGACAAGCTTATGTATTTATTTCTGCCTATTATCAAGCATTCCCAGTCACGTGCTGTAAAATAGACAGGAATCTAGTTCTGGCATTCTGTTAAAACACTGTCAGCTGTGAGCTCTTTAATATTTTCTCTTCAGGCATCCATAAATATTCAGTGTTCTTGTCCTGAAGGGCAGTTATTTTAAACTTAAGGACATCCTTAAAAGCTAAAGTCCACCAAAAGTACCAGTAAAGTTATTTGCTTTCACACCCCTAGGGAGAAAGGCAGGTGTTAAAAGTGCAAGGTCCCAGTTGCAGCAAACTGGTTTCCAGACTTAACAGGATAAGCAACAAAGTAAAAGCAAGAACAAAGAAATATATTTCATGGTCACTTTTTGGGTGTGATTACAGGAACATCTGGGCTTCCATAAAAAGACAGAATCTGTCACAAACTTTTCATTTTCCTGCTGCCAGCTTTTCTGTCCTTCTCTCCTGCTCTGTCTCCCCTTCGTATCAATGCTGTTGCCTATCAGAGTGCTCTGGTCCTGCTTGGCCTGTTGAACCAATGGAAAACAGTCCATTACCTCTTTTTTTTGGAAGGAGAGATGGATGAGAAAGTCCATTTTTGCCAGGTTAGCTGGCTCTCAGCATCATCCTGAGCTGGTAAAATATATACAACATCAACATGTGACCAGAGATGGGAAAGAGAAAAATCTGGGGGTGTGAAACTGGAAATTCGATCAGTTTAGTTTGTCCTGTGCAGCTTTAACTTCCGATGATGAGGACTTCTTCCCTTGAACGTGTATTTATTGTTGTGAGATTTCCTTGACTTGAACATGGTGAAGCCTTGAATAAAAGGTGAGATTTGCCTTTTCCATCTGCAGGATCCAATCAGAAAAAGCAGTTGTCCTTAGAGTGGTCATTGGGACAAATGTCCATGGAGAAGGTAACAGAGCCCTCAGAAAAGGACAGAAATTAGTGTCTGATCTCCCTTTGCTTTAGGATGAGGTCACTAAGGAGCACAGATAAAGATGTGGACAATACCATCCTTCTGTGGGAAAAAGACTTGACCTGGCTTGATGCTTCACAACAACCAAAAAAGATGCATTTTCTTTTTGTTTGCTTTGGTTTTTGTGTTTGTTTCCCTGAGTGTGTGTGAATGGGATTGTTTGGTTTTGTTTGGGGTTTTTTTAGGGTTTGTTTTCCGTCCATGCATCATCAGTTGTTTCAGAGTTTGGACTTTGGGACCCATCTGCAAGAATGTGGTGGCACCTGGATTGGGAAGGAAGCTGGAACCCAGTAAGATCCTCTCAGGGGGCTGACCCAGGCACCTCCAATACCTCTAAGCACCAGACTTTTTAAAGTGAGCTGTAAAAGCTGACTCTTCACACATTCTTTAACCTCGTGTTTTTCTGTTTCTTTGGACAACATCAAGGAGCCACTCCTAGTCCTACAATGCTCCATGGAGTTATACAAAGGATGCCCATCCTGGTAAACCAGGGAGACAAAGTTTTTACTCAAGGAAGTTCATGTGAAAGGAGAATTGGTTGGTTTCTCTGCAGATTAGGTCTGGTTTCAAGCTCTCCCTTGATTTACATTCACTGTACCCAGACAATCCTTCCTGGAGAATGGGAAGTAAATTCCAAGCAGTGATACGTCCTTTTTCCTCTTAGACTGGATGCTCAGCCCAATGGAAGGAAAAGAACTGGCTTTAAAATTCAGCAGGTTGTTTCTCTGGTTAAATTGGTGATTTGGATTCTGGTTTGGAGCATAAGGAAGCATAAATTACAAGACAAATGAGAATGTGGGAGACAGTATAGGAAAATTCTATATTAAAAAAAAAAACAGAGAGGGAACAACATTTGGGGAATAAAAAGTAGGGCAGATTTTGAAATATTCTCAAAACCATTTAACGCCATCTGTCAGGGGCTTGTGTTGCTAGGGATTTATCTTCTCCTATCTACAAAATCCTCTGGCTAGTGAAAACAAATTTGGGAAGAGATGATTAAACTTCTTCTACCCTTTGACTTCCACCCCTGCACCCCCACCAACCAACTCATCTTCCTAACTACGCTGGGAGGAGGAATTGGCTGAATCCATGAGCAGCTCTATGGAACGACCAGCAATTTTTAGAAAATCCTAATTAGTACTTGCAATAGTGTCCCTTTTAGCTTGCCACAGTGTAGTCTTCATTTTGCAGCGCTTGCAAAACCAACCCCTCCACAACCCAAGGGTCAGTCAAGCTCTAAATGATAATGTCCCTGAGGCAGAGGATTGATTCACAGAAGGAAAGCAGAAACCTCAAATCATTGGATACAGAAACCTCGCAGGCAACTCCCAGGGGTTTTTGTTACTGCATGTCCTGGAAGCCTTTTGACCAAAATCTACCTGGAATGTTTTTAAATCCTATTGATCACACTTGGTCTAGAGGTTGCCTTTACAAAAGGCCAATTAATGTTCTGTAGTGCTGCTCTAGTTGTACAACAATATTATGAGCAAGTTACAGATACTACAGATGGGTGCAAAGTGCTGAAATAACAGTCTGGACTAGGAATGGTTAAATGTGTGTGAATTTCAATGCCGTTTTTATTTCAAATAAGCAATAGAGTCAATTGCTAATTGCTGTAACACTGCCTTTGGGGAGGAACTAGAAGATTATTTGCTCCCACTCAGTAGGTTTCCTTGCTTCCCTATTTGCCTCAGGGTACAACATGAGGTGTCCTTACAGATGAGCAGAGAGGGAACAGCATTTGGGGAATAAAAAGTATTTTGTGGAATTCTGGCCATAACAAGCTGCAGGAGATGTAACCCCCCTCCCACCACGCCAGTCTTCTTTATCCAGACAAGAATGTAGAGACAGCTACACTAAATATCCCACAGGGCATTTCTGCAGAATAAGAGGCAAAAAAAAAAAAAAAGAAATCTGTTCTTGTACATTTTAATGCAATGGAAAATAATTTAAAAATTAACTGGATGTTACCTTTGTGAAATGCTCGCTTAAAACTTGCTTTAGAAAAAAAAAGAAGTATTTTAATAATTTTTTACAAACTCTACCATTAAAGTTGTTCTAAAAAAGTAGTTATTTCAAATCCTCCTTAAGCACTAAGTAGCTTGCCATAAATGTCTTAGGAATGTGCCTTTAGGTTGAGTGTTGTCCTTGATGTCTTTTTTCCTTTCTGAAAGCAAATTATAGACTCCATGCAAATGAAATAATCAGAAAAGACTTTTAAATAAAAGTGAGTATGCTGAGATAATTAAATTGTAATTGCCTAATATCAGAGGCTCTGGAATGCCAACACAACCCTGGGAAATACAATGAAGAGCAACACTGCCATGAATTATTCCATAGAATACTGGGGAGATGGACCAAGGGATGTTTCTGGAGACACCAAGACCTTGCACTCCTATCTTGCAGTATGACCAACAGTGGTTTTCCGCCATTTGGAATTTGAATGTGCCATTCTTGGCTCAGCTGAGATGCCATTTTGACACCAATCCAAAGGATGAAGTGGTGTGTGTGTTTGCTTGCCACAAGCCAGACACTGAATGGCTCGTTTTTCACTCATTCATTCTGTCTGCAAAGAAAAGCCCTGTGTGTCCCTGGCAGATGTTCTTGCTTGGCTGTTCCTGACAGATGACAGCTTCAACACAGGAGCAGGCACTGTGGTCTTTGGTCACAGACAGCTCTCCCCATGATACTGTTCTGGAGTTAAGGCAAAAAGAAAAGGACTTCAGCACAGTGTTGGCTCAGGTGTGCAATTTTTTGAGTGCACAGGACTCATGTGACTGTGAAAGAGCATGGACAGCCCTGGACTGGAGGGGAATTCATCAGCTGAGTGCAGGTGAAGTACAACTGAAGCTTACCTAAAGTCCAGAGAAATGAAGGTGGACTTTTACATTGATTCCAATGGCCTTACAATGGAACCTGTGATTCTTTCTGAAGTTCAATGTCACCAAAGCAGCCAAACGTTCCCTGGTGTTTTTATGCAGAGCCCACAGCAGGCAGCACACACCTGGGCTGCTACAACCACCCAAAATACCCATCCCTTTCTCTTCATGCTGCAAAATGGTCTGACTGATATGGCAAAGACAGAAGATTTCTCAGGTAGATGTTCCTGCAGAGTCAACAAGAGCCACCCCTACACATCTCTTAGCAGAATTTGTCTAAAAAGTGAAGGCAAATAGAACAGCTTGTCTATCCTGCTGTTTACAATTTGGAATGCTAATTCCCAGTATCTATGAGTTTGCTGAAGTATTACCAGGTGCTGAGCTATGGGAAGCTGTGTAAACTCGCAGGAAAATCAAGAAGGATGTTGTTTTAATCCCGTTGGTGCTGATGGCTCAACCCTATTATCTCTAGAGGGGTTAGAATTTAACCTTGAGTTCAAAAACCTGAAAGAGTACTAACCAGATGGATAGTGAACAGGTAGACAGATAAATGCCAAAATGGATATAAGCTTTTCTTTCATTTCAAATTGGGCTTTATGAGGAAAGTCCACCTTAGCAACCCTTTACTCCCAGAAAGTGAGGGTTTGAATGCTGGCTTTTAATAATTCATGCAGCGGTTCTTGCTGCACGCCGTGTCGGTTTGAATTTGCTTTTCTTCCTTATAAAGCTTACATTCAATTGGGAGAAAAGATCTAATATTTACATGTGTGAGGATTAACTGATGATGGTATTTGTGAGGTGAGAAATCTTATTATTGCTGCAGAATGTGTTTGTGAAATGGGTTTGAGCTGAGGATTTGAAGTTTCCCACAGCTAAGGGAACACTGTGCTAGTCAGACAAATGCTATTCTCTGTGACTGCAAAGTAACTCTGATTCATATCTGAGTCCATAACTGTGCTTGGAATATGTTCTTTAAATGGGTCTTTCAAGTCTCTCTGCTCACTTTATTGAGATCCACACTTCAGTATTCCTCTAACCCAGCTATGGCAGTGACAAATCAGTTTCCACAGTCACTTAATGGCAGCTCTCAGTACTGGGCCACTTGCAGACAGACCAGCTGTGATGTCTGTAATTCAGAAGTAATGACATTTGTCCACTGAAAACTGGATCAATGCACTAAATCCTTTTCACTACAAATCAGAGAATTTCAGTTACTACCGAGCTAGGCAAGAGCTACTGACTCCAACAGCACATCACTAAACACAGAGCCCAAAATGCTTCCCTTAATTCTGTCTTCTACATTACACATGATTTCTCCCTTCAGATAAGGGTGAATAAAAACCTGAACAGAAAGAGACTGACTACAGTGAAAGAACTTTACTAGTTTCCTTCTCATATGAAACCAATCTTTTATTTTCCTCTCTGTTGAGGGATGTGCCATAGGAGAAACATCAACAACTGCTTATAGGAAGGTATATAAAAGGCAGAAAAATGGACTTTCTCTTACATGGGTTTTTCATGATTCAGAATTTTTTTGACAGCTTTGGTAATGGATGACTGTAAAAGTTTTGGGGAGAGGTCTCACCAAAACACTCAGTAAAAAATTAGCAAAACTGCTCATATCAAGACTCTCAAAGTGCTGTTTCTGCTAAGGCTTGATTATATTGTTCTCACTAAAATAAAGGAATTATGTAATTTGAATGCAAACTGGGTTTCTGCCTCAGCAAACTAAAGTCATGTGATATGGAATTCTAAAAGCCTTTTGGATATTCTGACTTTGTTTCAGTGCAGTGGTTACAGTAGCGACTCCCATTATCCTACTGCTTGGCCCCTTGGTGTTCTCTAACAATTTTTTTTCATTTCTTCTCTACAATCACATAAAGGTTGTCCATCCATCCTAAAATTATGAACATGTCTTCCAAAATCTGAAATTCTGCTCAAGAAAGAAATCCAGGTCTTAAATGATAGGACAGATCCACCTCTACGTTCAGTCCCTGTTGTTTTCTACCGGACCTGGATGAGAAATACCTATGAGGATTGGAGACTGAATTTCCCAGGGTATGTAGTCAAGAAGGGATTTGAAGATGGTTATACCAATGCCAAACTGGCTATACCAACGCCAAACTATCATGGCAGTCCTTGGATTTTCCTTCCTCCTACCCAACTGCATCATGCATGGTAGAAATAGAACATCCTCAATGAGCAGGAGGAGACTGGAGCAACCTGCAAATTAACCCATTTGCCTTTAAAATGCTGATCTTTGCCTCTGAAAATGCAAATTTATCTTGAATTCAGCAGAGAAACCAAGCCTAGCTGGTGACTCATTTTGCAATGGGGACCTTTTGAATCGTTCCTTCCCACACAAACTTACATTTAGCACCCAAGCACTGAGAAAGAACTTGGAAGCCCAGCTTCTTTCTGTGAATGGCAATGGTTTCAGTCTGACTTGAAGTCATTGATGCTGGGAGGGTTTTGCAGAGGATCTGAGAGTTTCTGTGCCTATGCATTGCTTAATCACCAAGCCTTCACCCCAGGGCTTGTGTGCACAGAATTCAGTGAAGACAAAGGAGGCAGATATGACCCCAGCCTGCCCTGAGAAGAGTCCTCCGTGACCTGAAGCATCTCCAGCCATTGGGTCAGATGGACACAATTCTGTGTGTGTTGCAGGTTATGGGGCAGATGGAGCTTGTTTGGCAGAGACCTTATTTTCACTTGTGCATATGAACCCTCCAAGAAATTACTCTCACCAGCGAGTCCACCCATGAGAGAATTCTTATAGCTTGAACACTTTATATGATCTGATGCAGAATTATGTCTCTTGTCCCTAATCCGTTTGTGCTTGTTTCTTAGGTGGTGAGCTCTTGTAAGCCAAAATGTGCACCTACACAGCCAGCATAAGAGACTGGTGTTAGCTGAGAGCTGTAGGTAATCATGGGACAACCTGTACTCAATTAGAATCTATTTGTGTATTCAATTACTTGTGTTCAGAAGTTTATGTAAGATCAAGGTTTAGTATTGTATCCATGGCCTTTATATTCCCCACATGGGTAGTACCAAAAAGACAATACTCTTTGTCCAAGCTGCAAGGTTTCTGCCAATATTTTCCATCTGGGATACATTCCCTATCTTTGCTCTTGCCTTTCTGTGTGAAGTACCATCATCTAAACAGCAAGACATGTTGCAGTCACACATGCTTAGTGTTTGTTACTTGGCTCATATTCAGACTCCATGGAGAAACACTCATAAAAATTGTCCTGATCAAAGGACAATAGCAACAAAACTTTGCAGATGTGTTAATGAGATATCTGGGGCTGGACAAAGAGTTAAAGTCATGTCACTTGAAGGCAGAGTCTTTAATGGATCCATTCTGTGCGGACGCTGGCTATGATGAATCTGTTTCCAAGAACTCTTTAAAGGTTCAAATGATTCATCTTCTCCTAGAGAAGCACCATGGTATTATGTCTATGCAGTTGTGTCAAACCTCCCTGGAGACTTTCTGAGGTTGAAGGTCTCTGCTTGGCTTCATTACTTGCCCTGCAATTCCTGACAATGCTCCTACAGCTTCATAGAGACCAGAAATTTACTCTAAGACGGCCTGAAAAATATTTGGGTCTTCTTAGAGGCCAACACCTATACCTTTGTGAAAATCAGGTTGATGTCTTTTCCTCCTTTGTTCCTGTGTAGTGAGGTCCATCCTCTGTTGGATCAGGAGCAGGTACAAAGGGGTCACACACCAAATCCCGTTGCTCTTTCCAGCACGAAGGATGCATTGCCATCCTGGGGAAGTGCCCAAAGCCATACAAGGGGCACAGTCAAAAAGGATGAGTTTCTCCTGGTCCAGGACATCAGCACTGCAGGTGCCACTGAAACTTTGCATTGAACCCTCAGCAGTGAAAACGATTGATGTGATCTGGACCCAACCTCTACTCTTTAAGTTTCCTACAGCAAATCACAGCTGGAGTCATATTAAAGTCAAATTGCAAGAGTTAATTTTAGTAGCACTGAAATATCTCATTCCACCTGCAATTGTTTGGAAGTTTATAGCATAGTTGTCTAAAAAAAGTATTTTTGTAGGGAAACGTTATGTTGAAAGAAAAGCAAAACTTTTGTTTTAGGTCTGCTTCTAAAAAAACCCAAAAATTTTAAAACCTTCCACCCAGCAATGTGAAGTGTCCAACGAGGTAAAGGGATGGCCCAGAGGGAAGCAGCAATGCCCATGGAAGTGCTCTGGCTTCACAGCGCTGTTAGAGCTGGCCATCAGATTTACTGAGACACAGACACACAGATCCTGGGTGTACCCTCTAACCCTTCTTATTTTTTTTTCTATGTTAAAAACTCCTTTCCAGCTTCCAAAACCTTCCTGATTACTACTTATGAATCCTACAGTCAGAAATTAAGTGGAAAACACAAAGAACCTCTTAAAATACTCATTGCTTGGATTCTGGTGTTACTTTTGGGGATGTAGAAGCTGAGTGTGGAAAGGGCTGAACCCCATGCAGTCACCATTATTTCTATCTTTTATGTGGGCATAAAAGAAGGTTAGAAATACCATCTCCTGTCACCCAGTCCTCACCCGTGTTAGGTACAGTCCATCTTTTCAAAAGAAATCTCATAGCAACCGATGGTCTTCTTTCTAGCCTTGAGCAGCTTTCCAGGAGCAATTAAAATGCTTGGGGATGTGTCTAGGGGAGAAGATATTCCTCTGGCTTCTATTTAAATGAAGCTGCCATTCATTCACTAACATTTCTAATTACCAGCACTATAATTGAAATACTGGAACAATCTATTTGAGGAAGGGGAGCAGGGGGAAGGGCGGTTTTATGAAAACGTGGGTTGGAGATCTTGGTGCCAATGTCAGCTGAGCAAATGTCATTCAGCTTGGAGGGATGCAGGTGAAGATGAAGAGGAGACAAAGGAATGGTGCAGGCACAGCCAGGAAGTGGATGGAGATTTGACATAGTTCTCTTTATTCCACAGACATTTTGGGGTGACCTGAGCCCATGAAGCCTCAGTGACATTGGTTCCTTCGCAGGGGTGTGTGTAACCCAGCCAGGCTTAGTGGAAGATACCATTTCATAGGAATGTGAAGTTTTAGGACCTGTGGGTAAAGGGAAGCCCTTGGTTTTTGTCTCCACTTCTGTTCCCCAGGTCCTAGACAGTCTGGTCTCTCTAGGACCGGTTCCCAAGGCTCTTCTCATGGGAGGAACAAGAGCAGAGACCACTGGAGGTTTGGGGATACTCCTTTCCTCCTGCTTCTCTCAGGTTTAAGCTCCCCACACCCTGCACAGTCTTCTTCCACATCCCCACTCATCCGAAGATCCAGAGATCTTCCCACAAAACACACAGACTAGTGGCTCTGCAGCAAGGTGGGAAGAAGGAGGAAGGTTCTGGTGGGATGTTGGAGAGGGGTTTCCCTTAATTTCTAAATCCATAAGCAGTAGTCAGAAAGGTTTTGGAAGCTGAAGGCGAGTCTTTAACAAAGAACAGCCCAGTGCTGTTGCTTCCTTTCTTGCCAATAGCATCACCCTTGCTCTGGGGAGGCACAGAGCAGAGTCCTGGGGACCTGGGAGCAGGCAGCAGACATGACAACTGCATTACTGTCACCCTGGAATCACTTTTTTGCCCAAACCTTTTGCCCTATTTGCCTTTTCTGGAGGTTTCTCTGTGTCCTGCTGGAATTGAGACTCCCCATGGCAGATCCTGTCTCTATTGAATAGTTCAATAGAGTTACTGCAGAGCCTTCCCCTGGGTTACATGAATGTCCTCATACAGCAACAGCAACCAAGGAGCTGCTGCAGAAGT